>SJYQ01026657.1:0-10944 GCA_006410935.1 Redunca redunca
TTAATAGAAACCCTTCCTAATTTGTCTGCTTTATGCCAGGTGTCATGCTAGGCCCTGGATCTGAGCTTCAGACCTCAAGGACCCTTTGCCTGAGGTCTCTGTGGTTTCTGTTGGGCTTACACTGTTGACCATGCCCTGCTCACATGCCAGGTTCACCAAGAACCCCTCATATGATTTTATTACTCTTTATGGCCACCTTGTGAAGTCTGGAGTACTCTTATCCCAGATGAGGAACAGGAGCTCAGGGGAGGTAGTGTCTTGCCCCAAGCCATCCCAGGTTCCAACTCAGGAGCCTCACTCCAAAGCCTGTGTATGCATATTTCAGTTGCCATCAGGAAGCGCTGCCTGAATACAGTTCCATTTCTCGGAAACAGTTAAGGACATGCACGAAGAAAGAGATGTCCATTAAAGTACTTTTATAACAGCAAAAGATTAGAAACAACATTGTGTCCAATAATGGGAGCTTGGTCACCATAAATTACGAAATATCTATAGCTGCTCTGCAGCCAGTAAAAAGAATGGTGTAGATATATATAAACCGACAGGGAGAGATGTTCACAATATATTGCTAAATGGGAGAAAGCAGCTTACAAAGCGGTATGATTCCAGTTGTATAAGATATTCATTTTCTACTTTTTCTACAGTGAGCGTGCATTCCTCATGAAGTAATAACTTCAATGCATTGAACTCTTTATTATGCTAGGGTAAAAATGCTAAGTCCTCAGTAGTCATTTTCTTGTTTAGTCTTATGTACTGTTGTCCTCATTTCACAGTTAAGAAAATTAAAGCTTAGAGAACTAACTCAAGGTCTGTTTCATGGTTATTAGTGGCAGAGACAGAGACTTGAACCCAAATAGGGTTTATACTGGAGAAGGCAATGGCAACCCACTCCAGTACTCTTGCCTGGCAAATCCCATGGATGGAGGAGCCTAGTAGGCTGCAGTCCATGGGGTCACAGGAATCAGACACAACTGAGCAACTTCACTTTCACTTTTCACTTTCATGCATTGGAGAAGGCAATGGCAACCTCCTCCAGCGTTCTTGCCTGGAGAATCCCAGGGACGGGGGGAGCCTGGTGGGCTGCTGTCTCTGGGGTCGCATAGAGTCAGACATGACTGAAGCGACTTAGCAGCAGGGTTTATATGGTAGGTAGTCCTAGATACCATGCTACTCTTCTGTACTATTATTCCAAAAGGTTAAAAAAAAGTAAATTTAAAATGAAGTAATTTGAATTAAATATAGGAACTCTAAGACTCTAGAAAGTATTTCTTGGGAGTGAGGGAAATTGAGGATCCTTTGATTCTTTGCATTTTAAGAAGAAAACATAGTTCTTTGTATTCTGAGTCCCGCTTGCTGATGAAAAGCACATATTGTTCCACAAATCCTTTTTCTTTGTCAGCCTTTTCCTTTGTCTTCCCCACATGCCCCTGGGATATACACAATCTAATTTATGCTCTAGTTTTATGACTTGAACTGTTGTACAATATAGTATGTATCTGTAATTCTTGTATTATCAGTGTCAGTGTCTTTTGTTGAGAAAAGTCCAGAGGACAGAGAGCCCCTGAGATTAAATTGTTCTGTGGGGTACTTAAGAAGTGTCAGGCTTGAGAAGCCTTGCCAAGGAACTTCTGGGCATCCATGATCTCTTTGACTTCTTAACCACTATTGACTCTGCTGGATACCCCCCAACTTTTAAAAAAAATGTTTTTTTAAACTCTCATTGCAAAAGTGATACCTATGGATTTTTAGACTGTGAATTTAAAAAATCATGAACAAGAAATTGCCTCTAATCCCAGGAATAATTGCTATCAATATCTGATGCTTTTTTTCTATGCATAAGTATATATAGGTGTGCATGTATGTATGTACATAGGATTCTGTTGTACATACTCTTTGAAATTCACTTTTTTGCTTAATGTGTTATTAATTTTTAAAATAATAACAATATTAAGATATAATTTACATTCTGTAAAACTGACCCTTTTAAAATGTGTGATTCATTGGTTTTTAGTATGTTCACAGGATTGTACACCCAGCAGCACTATTTAATTTCAGAACATTTTCATCATCTGCAAAAGAAACCCTGAACCATTAGCAGTCTCTCCCCATTTCCTCCTGCCTCCAGCTCCTGGCGGCCCCTCATCTGCTTTCTGCTCTATGGATCTGCCTATTCTGGATGTTTCGTATAAATCATATAAATGGGATCATATAATGTATGGTCTTTGTGTCTGGCTTCTTTCACTTAGCATATGTTTTCAAGGTTCACCCATGTGGTAGCAGTGCCTTTTTATCACCAAGTAGTATTCCATTCAATGGATATACCACATTTTATTCACCCATTTACAGGTGATAGGTATGTGGATTGTATCTACTTTTTGGCTGTCATGAATATTGCTGCAATGAACATTCATGTACACGTTTTGGTATGGACATATGTTTTTGGTTCTCTTGGGTCTTGTACCTAAGTACAAGTGGAAGTACTGGTTCATATGGAAACTCCATGCCTAATGTTTTTGAGGAACTGCCAAACTGCTTTCTAAAGTGGAAGTACCTTTTTGCACGCTCACCAGCAGTATATGAGGGTTCTGAATTCTCCTTATCCTCAACACTTGGTGTTATCTGACTTTTTGATTATGGCCATCCTAGTGGATCCTAATATACTGTCTCATTGTGGTTTTAATTTTCATTTCCCTGATGACTGTGATGTTGGACATCTTTTCATGTTCTTACTGGCCATTTATACATCATCTTTGGAGAAATGTCTCTTCAGATCTTTTACCCATTTTAAAGTTGAGTTATTTGTCTTTTCATTGTTGAATTGTGAGTGTTCTTATATATCCTGGATACAAACCCTTATCAGATATATGATTTGCAAATATTTTCTCCCATTCTGTCAGTTTCCTCAACTTTTTGATGGTATCCTTTGATGTACAAAAGTTTTCAATGCTGGTGTAGTCCTGGTTTGTCTGTTTTTTTCTTGTATTCCTTTTCCTTTTAGTTATGTCTAAGAAACCATTCCTTAATCCAAGATCACAAAAATTTACTTTTATATTTTCTGCTAAGAGTCTTATAGTTTTAGCTTTTACATTTATGTCTATGGTCTGCTTAAGATATTCCTGAATATTTCTGTCATAGATTAAGCATTTTTCTTTCATAGAAGTGGAATCACTAAGTCAAAGATTGCATGTTTTTGAGGCTTTTGCTACACATACCAGAATTGTGATTCTTTTCTTCCTATCGTTTCCCTCCCCCTTCCTACTTGTCTCCCACTGCCCTGGTTCAGGCCTTTACTGTCTATTTTGCGTGTTACAGTCATCTCTGACTTTTCCTAATGGGACCTCTCAGCGCAGTGGATGAGCACAGTGGCATGGTGGTGGTGGCCATTGATGGTATAGATGAGGGGCATCTAGCCCTGTCTAGTGATTTAGGGGAGTGGTGAGAAGGGGTTGGAGAGGGCATCAGGGGGAACTTCTTGGATGTCAGCAGTGAGCTGACTCAGCAGGGGGCACGGGCATTAGCAAAGCATAAACATGGATGATCAGCATCTGGGCTGGGGAGTGAGGCGCGTGCGTGCAGTCCTGGAGGCAGGGGGCAATGTGGTGTGTTGGTTCAGAGGTGCATGCTGGCTCTGCCACTTCCTGGCTCAATGTTTTTGGGGAGAGAGACTTCTTCTCTCTGTGTTTTAGTTTTCTCATCTGTAAAATGGGGATAGCAATAATAAACTCCTAGGATGGTGGAGGGACCAAATGAGGCAGCATGTGTTGAGGTTCTGACTTTGGTGGCCAGTCTGTGAGGAGGAGCAGGTAGAAGAGGTCAGTGCTGGATCTGTTGATGTACAGAGAAAACCAAATGTACAGGTTTGGAGCTAAGTGGAAAGAGATTTGGTTAAGACTGGGGGGCTTTTTTTTTTTTTTTNTTTTTTTTTTTTTTTTTTTACCCAGGGGTCCAGCCGGGATAATGGTGTTGACCACCTGGGTTTGGAATCTAGCTCCACTGCTTATTAGCTTGTGTAACTTTGACCAATTATTTATTATCTTTGTGGTTTAGTTTTTCATCAGTAAAATGAGACCAATAATAGTACCTTGTTCATAGGATTGTTGTGAAGATTAAATGAGTTGATATATAAAGTGCTTAGGGACTTCCCTGGTGGTCCAGTGGTTAAGACTCTGTGCTCCCAATTCAGGGGGCCTGGGTTGATCCCTAGTCAGGGAACTAGATCCCACATGCTGCAACTAAGACTCAGTACAGCCAAATAAATAAATATATATATATTTAAAGTGCTTAGAATAGTATTCTCTTTTTGCTGTTATTGTTTTTCTTGGTGATGGGAAAGAGGGGCGGAAGGAGATGTGAAATTCAGAGAAGTTTGTGATGGTTTAGGACTGAGGTGGGTTTGATTGCCTTTGCAGGGCTGTGGTCAGTCTTGTTGTAGAAATGGGAGATGGGGGCCAGTGCCTGAGTCTTCAGTGCCTGAGGGGCAGTGGTCAGAGGCTGGGAGATGTCAGCAGCGGGAAGGGGAGAGGGTGGTGACCAATGAGACGAACATAAGAGGAGCAGGGACTCCTACAGAGGGTGGAGGAATCACGGGATCCGGATGTGGCAATAAATAACAATAGCGATAGCAATTACTTTTATTATGCTGGAAAGGGCAACAGGTAACAAGAGGAATGCCAGCTCTTTCTCCTTGGATCCATCCTTCACTTTGCAGGCACGTGTTCATTCATGCAGCATGTTTCTGCTGAGTGCCTGGACAGGCCAGCTACAGTCCTGGGCACCAGGAATGTGGCACTAAGTGTGACAAACCCAGTTCCTGCCTTCAGGGACCCTGCTGGCTGAGGGGTGACAGATGTTATTCAAATAACTGTGCAAGTCATTAATCAGTATAGATTGGATCTTGCCACCCACCCCCAGTTCCAGAATCTATTCGCTCTCCACTGCTCCAGATAAAATCCTGACTCGTAAGCATGGCCTGGGGGCCTTGCAGGATCAGGCCCCTCATTCCCGCTCTTAGCAGCTCTCCTGCCCACAGTTGTTCCCTCATCCAGGCTTCTAGCCTCCCGGGGCTGCTTGCTGTGCTCCAGAGTGACTGTAACGCCTCCATCACCTCCTGCCCCTGCTCGTGCCCTCTTTCTACCCGGCGTGCTCCTGTGGTCCTTCAAGACCAGCACAGCAAACATGTCACCGTCGCTCTCTCAGCCGTGGTCTCAGAGCATCCTGGACTTTTCTGGATGATAGCACTTCGTGTCTAGAATCTGAACGGGTAGTGTGGCTCCAGGGGGAGGAGGTCATGACAGAGCCCCAAGTTGGGAAGGGCGTCCTGGGAGGAGACTGTGCTGAGGGAACGGGAGGTGCCGTGGGTAGGGGCCACCTTGTGGTTCAGGAGAGGCGGCCTTGAGTGCCTGGCTGGAGTGGGGGCACCGATTCCCTCCTTTTAGAAACCTTACGAAAAGCTTGGGCTCCGGGAAGAGGCAGCGTGTCCAGGGTGTCCGTGTTCTGAGTTTCTTCATGAGAGGCAAGTCCGGTGAAGTCATTCCTACCTGAGTTGGTGAATCCAAGGGTGCCAGGACAACCCGAGGTGGAGCAAAGTGGAGTTGTAGAGCCCAGCCGTGGCGGGAGGGGCAGGTCAGAGAGCC
Organism: Redunca redunca; assembly: GCA_006410935.1. Taxonomy (NCBI): domain Eukaryota; kingdom Metazoa; phylum Chordata; class Mammalia; order Artiodactyla; family Bovidae; genus Redunca; species Redunca redunca. The sequence continues at coordinate 5,634 of SJYQ01026657.1, forward strand.
AGCGGAAGTGTCCGAACCTTCCCTGTCTGGGAATGTGCCACCCCCCTGCTGGTCAGGGCAGTCACCAGGGGATGTGACCTCCCTCAGCCTCCTTCTCTCTATTTGAGATGAACCCCCTAACCCATTGCTGATATTTTGGTGGTGGTACCTGGAGGGGAACACCATAGGGAAGTGCTGGGGGAGGGGAGTCCATACTCAGATAGTTGCATGGAAGTTAGGGAGCCTCCCTGGGGCAGGTCCCAGAAATCCAGTGGCTGGACCTCAGATGGTCAAAGGTAGATCCAAATGGTAGCTGTCAATCACCACCCGTGAGGTGGCTGCAGCCTGAGCCTTGCGGGTAGCCATCACCAGCAAGGTTGGGCCTCTGCAGAGAAAGGCCATTGCAGGCGAACCACTGCCCTGGCCAAGGACCAGGCCAAGACAGTTGGAGACAGTATTTCGAGTGGCCTGACTTGGAGCTGTGGAACCATCCCTCTTTTTGGAGGCCGAGGTCAGTGTCAGGGGAGCCTGGGAGGGCTGGCAGGGGTCAGCATGGGACTAGGCGCTGGCAGCTCCTGCTCCAGGCTGAATTGTAGCCCAGCCCTGGATCCCCGTGGGCTCGGGCAGTTAATCTCCAAAGGCCAGAGTCGCCACCGCCGGAGAGCAGAAACACTGAACTTTTCAATCACATTAATTTCCACAGGAAATTGTTGTCTTCCTTTTGTCCAAAGGTTAGTGATTTATGTTTACCATCCTCTTAACTAGCCTTGAAATTTACTGTTGCCAGGTCACCACCAGCATCTATAAATCTCTGGTGGCAGCTGAGCATAGCCAAGTGGCTTGATCCTTGGAAGAGTAAACCCTGGCCCTTGCAGGAGGGCAGATAACTGGCAACAGACAGTCCCTGAACAGAAGTCACCCCGAGGGGTGTGAGTACGTCCTTGGTGGGGAGAATGAGAGGAGGCCTGACTGACATGGTTGCGGGGAGACCTCCAGAAGCAGCCGTGGAGGAGGCAGCTGGCTTGTGCCTCGGCACATCAGGGGAGGAGAGGTACTTCTGGTGGTGGACGGGGCTGGTGGCCCAGAACACCTCCAGTGGGTTAGTTAGGATGGTGAGTCGGGACCAGCTTCCCAGCTCTGCACTTCCTGTGTTTCCTTAGGCAAGTAGCTTAACCACTCTGTGCCTCAGTTTCCTCATCTGTAATAATATTCCTGTAGTGTGCTGTGGGGATTAAATCTCAGTAAATATTGACTGTTATTCTTCTCTGTCAGGACAGGGTTTGGTTTGGTAGGGGCCCCCAGAGTTGGTCTGCTTCACTTCCCCACCTACACTGCCCTATCAGTTTCTCTTTAAAACCCTCTTCTTCCATCTGTCCATGGAATTAGAACAGGGGCTGGCCAACTCTTTTCTGTAAGGGGCAGTACCTTAGGCCTTAGACTTTGTGAACTGTGTGGTCTCTGTTGCAGCTACTCAAGTCTGCTGTTTTAGCTTGAAAGCAGCCATAGACATTATGTAAATGAATGAGCTGGGCTGTGTTCCAATAAAACTTTATTTGCGGACATTTACATTTCATGATTTTCACACCACAAAATCTTCTTTTGATTTTTTTTTTCTAAAACTATTTTAGAATGTAAAAAGCACTTTTATCTTTAGCTCAAAGGTCATATGAAAACAGATCATGGGTTGAATTCAGCCCATGGCTTGTATTACTATCTATGGTATGCTGATCCCGGGATTAGAAGGTGAAATTGCATGGAGGAAGTGTTTTTTCCTTTTTCTCACCTGGGCTGTGTCTCTGAAAGAAAAGAAAGGGGCCCTCAGGTGGCTTTTTCCGGTTACCCTGCAGTGCCATCTGAGAAGCCTGAAAGCTGGTTGAAGTGAAGGACAGAGGAAGGAGCCTCCCAGGCACCTGAGGCACTGGGGCTGGAAGGATGCCTAGGCCTGGCCCCTGGCGCTTCCCTGCCACCAGCTCTGGATGGGCCAGTCACCCCATCCCACACGCTGACTGCATGGCTGACCGTCCCACCCTGCTTGTGTTCCAGAGAACAGCCCCTACCAAGGTGGGAAGGAGGCTGGGACTCGACTGCCTTTGGTGATTCTCTTGGGCTGGGGAGGCTGCGCCGACAAGAACCTGGCCAAGTACAGCGCCATCTATCACAAAAGGGTGAGTACCGCAGGCCTGTGGACTCCCAGTGCTCTGGGGCCCTCTGGAGGGGCGCGCTCAGCCTTGGCTGCCCTCATCTCCAGGCTGCCGTGGAAGCTGACCACCAGTCAGGGGCCAGGCAGGCCTGGGAATGGCACCAGGACTGGCCTGTGAGGAAGATGCTGGGCCCATGGGGACTTGGGCAGGATTATCACCCTTTGCAGCCAACTCTGTGGCCTGGTCTGTCCCCTCCAGCCCCCTGACCTCCTCCTTCCTTCCTCCCCAAGCCCCAAGGTGTCAGACCATCCCCACTGTGCTCCTGGCTGAGGCGTCAGCCCAGACCTCAAGTCTTTCTGGGCTGGTGCTGCCTTTCTGGGCAGCAGGAGCCTGGGCCGGGTGTGCTGGGCATAGTGTGGACTCCTGGGGCCTCCTCCTTGTCTCACCAGGAGAGTTTCTGTCTTAGGGTTGAGCATGGCACCTTCATGTTTCCAGGGTAGAAGGGTCTTCTGGAGAAGAATTCAGGCCCGAGGTTTCCTTGCTTCATCTCAGGCCTCACGAGAGTTGGATATAGAGGTTGCGGTGATTGGAGCGAGACTTGGGAGGGCCTCTTATACCTGAGTACCCCTTTCACAGCTTTGGCCACTGGCCTGGCCCTGCCCTCCTCCCCCAGGCCTCCCAAGGGAGGGAGGCGGTACAGACCACTCCCCACCCCACCCCAGCCGCCAGCTGGAAGCCTTGCACTGAGGAGGAGCGGCAATCACCTGGGAGAAGGGCCAGCTAGGGCCCCCTCCCCTCAGCCTCCCTCCACTGACCCAGGTGTGTGGTGGCCCTGGAATAGGACGGGAGTTGGAGGCCTCCCCTCAGCCAGCAAGCCTGGTGCCCTGGCATCGCCTTACTCCTTAAGCAGTTTCAGCTGCTTCTGAATTCCACTCCCTGGGCGAGGCTACTTTGTCTGGCTTCTCCATTAGACTAAGATCGTTGAAGGTAGGCGGAGGCCAAGAAATAGGTGAGTATGGCCAGAACAGAGGACGAAAGGAAGGGCAAGTGTAAAGAGAAGAGGCCGGAAGGGTCCTCTGGGGAGTTAGGCTGGGGTGTGATGTTAGACTTGTGCTTCTCAGAGTCCTTCCCTGCCGAGTGGAGAAAGGATTGGGGAGGCCAGGGCTGGAGGCTGCGAAGTGAGATTGTCGCAGTGGCTGGAACCTTGAGGCTGGTGGTGCTGGTGGAGGGAAGTTAATGGATCAAGGGGCTTGCTAGGAGGCAGAGTGATCGGTGGGTGAGAGACTGGGAGTGGGCACAGGCATAGGTGGGGTCCCGGGTGATGCCAGGCTTCCGGCTGCAGCTGATCCCTGGTGGAGGTGGGTGTGTCCTTTGACACAGGGAGTGCTAGAAGACATGCCTTAGGCTCTGGGCTGGATGAGATTCCCCCAGGGAGTGTGTAGAGAGCAAGAAGAGGCCAAGCTCTGAGGAGCAGGAGATAGAGAGGATCCACCATGGGAAGGAGGAGAGGCCACAGGAAGAGAAATAAACTCAGGGGAGCATGATTGAATCCAGAGGAAGAGAGTCTTAGGGAAATGGGCTGGCGATGAGGGAGACAGGAAGGCCACTCTTTCGGTGGAAGGCACGGGGAGGAAGTGATGGAGTGGAGAGAAAAAAACGATCCCAGGGAAGGCAGAGGGGTTGAGGGGGCAGGGCTGCTTGTGGGGGGTCACCTGGGAAAGGAAGGGGTGCTTTTACCTTCTGGTCAGAAGGATGAGATGGGGGTAGAGAAGAAATTTTTCTAACCCCAAACTCCTAATACTTCATTATTTAAAAGAAAATAAAAGCATTATATTTTACCCCCCAGAGATGACCTCTATTTAGCATCAGTATGTGTCCTTTCAGCTTTTCTTCTGTGTGTCTTTTCTTTACCTAAATAAGATTTCTCGAATACTCTATTTTTGTATCCTGCTTTTTTTGGACCGTGATTTCCACCGTCCCCATGTTAATATATTCGAATCTCATCAAGTCTGCAGTCCATGGTCAGATTCTCTGATAGTCGCCAAAGTGTCCTTTACTGTTGATTTTCCTGAACCACCAGCATCCAATCCAGGATCACCCATTGCATCTTGTTATTTTGTTCCGTAAGCCTCTTTTGTCTAGAACAGTCCATTTTTTCCTGATGTTGTTATTGAAGAGCCAGAGAGTTGTTTGTTTTTCTTTTTTGGTCATACCACGTGGCATGCGGGATCTTAGTTCCCTGACCAGAGATCTACCCAAGACTGACTTCCTCAGAATGTGGAGTCTTAGCCACGGGACCAGGGGAGTGCCGGAGAGTCTTCCTAAGAGCTTGTGATACCAAATGCTGCTGGAAGGAAAGTACAACAGGGGCTGAAAGGCGTCATGGGATGGAGTGCTTCGGGAGGATGTGGGCGACCTTGGTAAGAGTAGCGCAGCTGTCAGAGTGGAGTCCGTGGGCGGGGACCAAGGAGAGAGGGTGACTGTCAAAGTTTGGCTAGGAAGGTGAAGAGAGGGTGGGACAGACTTAGCGGGGAACATGATGTAAAGGCAGAGGCTTTAGTTTTTTTTAATGAGATCGGTTTGAGCAGGAATCTGGAGTGAGGAAGAGACTGAGAATACAGGAGGTGAGGACGAATGGAGCAGGCTGGGAGTGAGCGAGTGTGGAGATGGAGAGATGGATGGCTTCCAGGGAGAGGCAGGAGATTGGGATCTGACGGGCGCAGGGGCTTCTGGGAGCATCTGACTGGAAGCTGCAGAGGTGGAAGCTTCAAAGTGAGGCCCAGGGAGGCTCCAGGTGCACACTCTGCACAGAAGCGTTGGGCGTTCATAAGGCCCGCTGTGTGTGTGCTCCCACCGGCAACCTGGAGGTAGAGAGCGCACACGCCCTCAGAGACGGCGCGGTCACAGGCACGAATGAGTTCATGCCTACGCCAACAGGTAGTTCTGCGTGGAAATGCTTCTGGGGAGGAGTGTGTGTGTGCATGCATGTGCCCATGCGTGTGTGTGCGTTCCTGAAGGTGGGGTGTGTGCTTGTGGGTGTGCTTTGGCAGTTGTATGCACTTCACAGGTGGTGCAGTGGGTACTCTAGTGCATGGTGGGAGTCATGGGCATCTGCATCTAAGGGGTGTGAGACGGAGAGGCTGTGTTTAGTCCCAGGAGGTGCGTGTATGTGGTGGTGGTGGTGGTGTGGA
>SJYQ01026674.1:7586-17951 GCA_006410935.1 Redunca redunca
GAAAGACACATTCAACATTCATGTTTGTCTTGTCTTCAACAAGAAAAAGTTGTTTTTGTTCTACAAATGGTAAGGGATTACAGGAACAAACAATGGGCAACCTGAATTTATGACAACAGTCTTTGACAAATAGAAAAATATGCTTCTATCTAAATAAAAACGAAGCATCCTTTGGTATCTGGGAGGGAAAATAGAATTTCAGAGATTATTTTCCTCATCAAATGAGAGCTAATAAGAACTGATGACTGAGACAGGTGGTAGAATTAACTAGGCCAACCATCCAATCATACAAGCTGACACAAATCACTTGAATGTACTTTTCAGGCTGAAAACATGGGTTCTGAAACCCATCAAAATAAATTTTACAGATGGTTTGACAAAATGTCATCATGTAGGATACAAATCATTTTCTGTACTCTTTCAATGCATATTTGTTTTTGTTTTTTGAAATAAAAATTCCATCCTANTGGAATTCCAGCTGAGCTATTTCAAATCCTAAAAGATAATGCTGTTAAAGTGCTGCATTCAATATATCAGCAAATTTGGAAAACTCAGCAGAGGCCACAGGACTGGAAAAGGTCAGTTTTTATTCCAATCCCAAAGAAGGGCAATGCCAGAACATGTTCAAACTACCACACAATTGTACTCATTTCACATGTTAGCAAGGTAATGCTCAAAATCCTTCAAGCTGAGAAACCTGTATGCAAGTTAAAAAGCAACAATTAGAACCTTACATGGAACAACTGACTGGTTCAAAATTGGGAAAGGAGTACATCAAGGTTGTATATGGTAACCCTCTTTATTTAAATTATACGCAGAGTACATTATGCGAAATGCTGGGCTGGGTGAATCACAAGCTGGAATCAAGATTGCTAGGAGACATATCAAGAACTTCACATATGCAAATGATAATACCCTTATGGCAGAAAGCAAACAGGAACTAAAAAGCCTCTTGATGAAAGAGGAGAGTGAAAAAGCTGGCTTAAAGCTCAACATTCAAAAAATGAAGATCATGGCATCTGGTCCCGTTACTTCATGGCAAATAGATGGGGACACAATGGAAATGGTGACAGACTTTATTTTCTTGGGCTCCAAAATATCTGTGATGGTGACTGCTGCCAAGAAATTAAAAGATGCTTTCTCCTTGGAAGGAAAGTTATGACAAACCTAGACAGTGTATTAAAAAGCAGACATCGTTTTGCCGACAAAGTCCGTATAGTCAAAGCTATGGTTTTTCCAGTAGTCATGCATGGATGTGAGAGTTGGACCATAAAGAAGGCTGAGCACCAAAGAATTGATGCTTTTGAGTTGTGCTGCTGGAGAAGACTCTTGAGAGTCCTTTGGACAGCAAGGAGATCAAACCAGTCCATCCTAAAGGAAATCAACCCTAAATATTCATTGGAAGGACTGATGTTGAAGCTGAAGTTCCAATACTTTGGCCACTTGATGCAAAGAGCAGACTCATTAGAAAAGACCCTGATGCTGGGAAAGACTGAGGGTAGTGGGAGAAGGGGGTGACAGGGGATGAGATGGTTGAATGGCATCATTGACACAATGGATATGATTTTGAGCAAACTCCAGGAGGTAGGAAGGACAGAGGAGCCTGGTGTGCTGCAGTCCATTGGGTCGCAGAGTCAGTTATGACTTAGCAACTAAACAACAACATTCATGACTGGTCTCATATGCTTCCAGGAGAAGGTTAAATGCTGACTCTAGAAGGATCAACTATCCCATCAAATCACATGGTAGTTACAACCCAAATGGACCTGAATTATGTTAGGCACAGCCTGGTTAGTGGTCTCATGCAGACATAGTTGGGCAGGCTCATTCCTTAGATATGAGATGAAGATTGATTCTCTTGGGACTATGTGAATAGAATTTTCAACATACATCATTCTAGGAGAAGGATATCCATATACTCTTTCACAGAGACTCAAGAGACATTTGTTGACTTGTTTAAGGTTGGCTGCTTTTTCAGCAGGAATGGAACTTGGATGCCAGTCTAGAAACTCAAACCATGATATTTTGCTTTTCCCATGACGTTACATATTACTAACAGCACTGGTGTACTGAAGTGATGAAGTGAAAGTCGCTCAGTCATGTCCAACTCTTTGCGACCCCATGGTCTGTAGCCTGCCAGGCTCCTCTGTCCATGGATTTCTCCAGACCAGAATGCTGGAGTTGGGTAGCTGTTCCCTTCTTCAGGGGATCTTCCCAATCCAGGTCTCCTACAATGCAGGCAGATTCTTTACCATCTGAGCCACCAGGGAAGCCCAAGAATACTGAAGTGGGTAGCCTATCCCTTCTCCAGCAGATCTTCCTGACCCAGGAATTGAACCAGGGTCTCCTGCATTGCAGGCAGATTCTTTACCAGCTGAGCTACCAGGGAAGATGTATAACAATTGAGTCTCCAAGGGAAAATAAGAAAGCTCTGACTTGTAGCAAATTCTCCCATGATGGCCTATTTCAAGCTAACAATATGATATAATTATACACAGAATTGTAAAGTAATGTACAGTAGCACACCATTATATAATATTTCCACCCTACAGAGATAGTAAACACAAATAACTTCAAGCATATAGGTATTTGTAAAATAACTGAAAAGTGATGAGTCTGAGTACTATCTTAGCTTTTGATAATTTATTTCATAGTAAGTTTTTTTATAATTTAATTTTGAATAATAGCTATATTTAACCACTGGCTTGTAAAATTTCTGAATATGTAACAATTGTCTCCCATGAGCCAGTACACGTGGGACCCAGCAATTTATTGCCTGATATTTGCATAAAGACTAAGAATAATGAATATCGGCATTTTAAACATTTCATGTTAAATCTACACCTTACTCACCACTTAGTACTTCTTATCTATTTCTGTACCTGCAATCAGAATACTTAGATGACAAAAAAAGAGGAGAATGTAAGCTTCTTTAGGCAACTCTATGAAGGGGAAAATTTGGAAAGCTGAGCCAGACTTTGAAGCCAGGTTTGAAGAGAGGAACTAAGTAAGAACGAGGAGCTATCTCAAAATTAGGAAGGAAGTTAAGGGATTGAAGCAACAAGCAAGAAAGCCTGTTGCTCCTGGACAGATTCCCAGAATAATTTTTTCTCATTGTCGATCACCAATTTGTTTTTCCTAGACAACTCACAGATATATATGCCATTTTTATTTTAGTGCTATGAATTACTACAGGCCTATTAAAACTTCGCTTCCTCTTTTCCCATATCCCTAGATGACCCAGAATTTTTAATTTCCACGATGTAAGATCATCAAGCTTCATTTCTGGATCCCACTCAAATCTCTCTAGCACACAACTCATTTCTGACACAAGTTTTGAATCCTCAAATGCCTGTAAGAGCATCTCTAAGAGAGTGGCCTCAAACACCAATTTGATCACAACAACCTTATCATATCCTACCCAAAGAAGCTGAACCCACCTGATTTTCTGACTTCTGTGGGTGACCCCACTGATCACGTAGTCATCCACACTTGTTGACTTTTCACCTTCACCTGATTGTTTAATCTAGTCAATTCTCCCACTGAAAGGCCTTCTTAATACACCTCTTCTTTTCTGTCGAGATATTACTGACATATAACACCATGTTAATTTAAGGTGTTCAGTGTGTTGATCTGATACACTCACATATTGCAAAATGATAATCACCACAGCATGAGCTAACAGCTCCACCGTATCATATAATTTGTTCTCTGGTGAGAACGTTTAAGATCTACTCCCATAGCACATTTCAAGTATATAACACATCATTATTGACTGCAATAACAATGTTGTGCATTAGATCCCCAGAACTGATTCATCTTATAACCGATGGTTTGTGCCCTTTGACTAACATCTCCCCATAGCACCCCCCTCCACCCCTGAAAGCCACTGTTCTGAAACCAAGTCTCCATAAAACTGAACTCCTCTACTGAGTTTATGATTAGCCTCTCTACCCAAAATGTTATTCCTTTTCACATTCAACACCTGTTCCCCAAAAGATTGAGTGGTATCAAAGAAAAGGGGTGACTGAAGCTGCACAAAAGCCGCTGTGTCCTTGTCCCTTGAAGTAAAAGGCTTTTGCTATAGTCTTCCGGGCCTTCCCTGAGCTTCAAAAGGCTGGCTCAAGAGTTAATGATTAGGAAATGCGAAGAAAACATGTAGAAACAAAGATACTTGTTAGGTTGGGAAACTGGTAATGATTTAGACTATAAGCTAGCTACAAAGCAGAATCACCAAACTCCCAGTTTCCTGAAAGATAATAAAGGTCTGACACACATGCCAAAGTTGTTTTTACAGGAAGCAGACCCCCACCAGATGACAACTTCTGACCATAAGCATGTAGACCCCAGAGTGGTTGAAACCAGAAGATTGGTGATGCACAAAACTTCACCTTGATGCCAACCAATCTGAGACCAACCAATCTGAGAACTGAGCGCAAGCTGATCACACACCCTGTGCCCCCCTCCATTGCACTGCCTGTAAAGCTTTTGTCTTCTAACTAGCAACTTGGAGATGGTCTTAGGACATTAGTCCACCATCTTCCCAGACTGATGGGCTCCTGAATAAAGCAACTTTTCTTTTCTCACCAACATTTGTCTGTCAAAGGCTTTTTTAGACTCCACATACGTTATATCATACAGTATTAACTTTTAGGTATCTGACAGAATGCCCTCTTTCTATGAAACTCTTCCTTTCTATAGAATTGCCGCCCACTAACTCTACTAACAGGGCTTCTGTGTCTTATGGCAATGATTTGTGATTTTATTATCTGTGATTATGGCAATGATTTCCCCTCTGGCCTCTTTGTTTCTGATTCCTCCAATCTGCTCATTTTGTCAAACTTTATCTCCTTCAAGCATCTACCTAAAATCTGTCAGTGCCTCTTGAATCTAGCCCAGATGTCTTCTTCTGGCTTCATAGTCTTACATTCCAACTGCGTGTCCCATGGCTCCAACTTCTACCCTACACTAGTTAAGGCCATTGTTTCCTGAGTATGCCTGTCCCCTTCCCAGCTCCCAACTTTAACCATTCTACTATTTCGGCCTGGAGTTACCTTTTCATCAATGACATCACTTTTCTTCCTGATCTCAGCTTTCCATCTAGTGGAATCATTTGTTCTTCTTTTATGGCATGCAGCACCTTCTACCTTTTATAAGTCAATTAGGTAATTGTTTTATTCTATTAGAAAATGTAAAACAATGTCTTACATTTTTTCTACATTTTTGCAGGCCTCAGACTAGAGATATATGCTGACTGATTGAGATGGGAAGTCAGACATGTTTTAGAGTTTCTTCTAGACTAACTTTGTTAGGACTGCAAGAGAGAAAAAAGCTGTGGAATGTTGATTGCCAGTTCAGAAAAAAAAATCAATAAGAACAATGATGTAACAGTATTAATAGTTATAATTCATAAGTGTCTGCTCTGTTGTCAGACACTTGCTAGGTGATCTCTCTCTTTCTATCCCCCTAGATTCTTACTACTTAGCAAGGGATGCATTATACATGACTAAATTGCAAAGAAACTAAGTGACCTTTGCTAGAATTTTGACTCAGGACTCCCTTTAATCAAAGTTCATATATTTCCAGTATCTGTTGGGAAGGACAATACTAGCCCTGAAATACCTGAGAATGGGAGGATGAGCCTACCTCTTTGTCAACTTTTTTTCTGCACAAACATTTAAAATTTGCCTAAATCTTACACCCACAAATCACTTGATTTCAAGAAGGGTGTACTCTTGACCTCTTCCTGTAGGAGGTACACCTGTTGGGTGTGACTCAGGTTGACTTTTTCAGCTTGACTCCTTTCAAAACATCTTCTTTCATATGTACACAATACTGGCATCACCGCAGAACAAGTTCTTTATACTAAGAAATGTGATAAAAGATTAATTTTTTTAAATTTTATTTTAACTTTAGTTTACTTTACATTACTGTATTGCTTTTGCCAAACATTGACATGAATTCACCACGAGTGTACATGCGTTCCCAAACATGAATCCCCTCCCACCTCCCACCCCATACCATCTCTCTGGGTCCTCTCCTTGCACCAGTCTCAAGCATCCTGCATCCTGCATCAGACATTGACTGGCGATTCGTTTCTTACATGATAGTATACATGTTTCAATGCCATTCTCCCATCTCATCCCACCCTCTCCCTCTCTCTCTCCCCCAGAGTCCAACAGTTCACTCTATAGATCTGAGTCTCTTTTGTTGTCTCGCACACAGGGTCATCATCCCTATCTTTCTAAATTCCATATATATGCGTTAGTATACTGTATTGGTGTTTTTCTTTCTGGCTTACTTCACTCTGTATAAAAAGATTAATTTTTAAGGACTAAGAGATATGTAAATATCAAATATAATAAAATCAAGTCAACCCACATGTGAAAAATTCTATTGAAGTGAAAAACATGGATAATAATCTATAAATAAAATTCCAAAGTGTGATACCACAGGGGCCATTGGACACCCAGTTTCTGGGCTAGAAGATGGGAGTTGGGGCTCAAATGACAGCACTTCCCAATGTTGGCTACAATTGAACTTGTATTCAAGGGGCTTTGAGATCATGTAGAAGTCAACAGATCTAAATTTTCTGTTTATTTTTTGTATTTTTACTTTATAAACAGAATGATATAGAAGAAAGGGGGCTTTGGGATTAGGCAGAATTTGATTTCTGGCTCCACCCCTTGCTAGCTGGGTGTTCTAGGGCAAGTCACCTAGGCTTTCTGAATCTGAGTTTCTTAAAATGAATCTAACATTATCTACTTGAAGTCACTGTTTTCAAAATAATGACATATACAACCATTGTCTATGGATGCCTAACTTAGTTTAAAAAAACAATCACATTTATTATTCACAAGTCTAAGGTTGAGTGGTTCTTTTGATCTGGGCCAGCCTTTGTCAATGTTGACTGGGCTCACTCATGCATCTGCCATCAGTAGGCAGGCCAGCTGGGCCAGGATGGTCTAGGGTGGCCTCATTCTCATGTCAGATGACTGGCTACCTGTTGGTTGGTATGAGAGAGTTGACCTGGCCACACGCTTTTAATCACTTAGCATGCTNATTGGACTTGTCTATATGGAAGCTGAGGAAGATTCTTAAAGAGCTAGTCAGAGCAAGACATGATACAAGTCCAGATTCAAAGGTGAAGGAAACAGATTTCATCTCTTGATGGGAGAAGCTACAAAGTCACGTCATAAAGAGATATGGATATCGGAAGGGACCGTTTTTGCAGTCTATCACATGACCACTTTGAAAAATTGTCAGTGTTTTCTAAAATTGAGCATATGCATTCCTTTTGATCCAATAATAGCATTCCTAGACATATACCTAAAAGATATATTCATATAAGCTCAAAAAAGATACATTGGAATGTTCATAGCAACACCATTCATAATAGCCCCAAACTGCAAACTACCCAAATACCCATTAGCTTGCCTATTTAGAATTACTATTATATTATTATTACTTACATTATGGTATTTCCATATCATGGAATACTATGTGCAATGAAAATGAACAAAATACAACTACATGCAATAATACAGATGGATAGTACAAGAATTACGCTGAAAGTAAAAAGCCAGACATAGAGAAGTACATATTCCCTGGTTCCAGCTACATAAACTTCAAAACCAGGCAAAGTCAATTTATTCTATTTGAAATCAAGGTAGTGGTTACCTTTGGGATAAGGGATTGGAAATGTGCAGAAGGCAGAAGGAGGTCCTCAAGGGTGCTGGCCATGTTTTGTTTCTTGATCTGGATGCTGATTAAACAAGTGTGTTCAGTCTTTGAAAATTCATGAGTTAAGCACTGTTTTGTATGCATACCTTATATCAATTAAAACATTTCTAAAAGATAGCATATTTGAAGGTACCTATTCATAGCAGGCTCTCAAATATTTATCTTTCCCCTTCACATTCCCCAAAGAGACTACGTTATGTGGTAACAATTTTCACTGTTATCTATTTAGCATGAAACAATCAATCATTTATGTGAATGTAAACAGGACGCCCAAAGATAATTAAAACAACAGGCACACTTAAATCTTGTGTTTTTAAAGTAACTCTTCTGCCTGAGATATGATATTGGTATTCAAAGGACTGCATCCAGTATGACTGGACAGAGTCTCAGTTGTCTTGATTCTTTTTGTTTGTTTTGTCCAGTAAGATCAGCAAGTGAACTCAGGGTTATATTCAATTTTCAGGTCAATATCTTATGTCCATTCCTTTTTTCCTTACTCAAAAAAAATTGGAATGCAAGCAATCAAGCATAANAACTTTATTGCAGAGATAACTGTTCATTCTCTCTGATATATAGAAGAGGGGAAAATCAGTTCAGACTCTGAAGATACAATGATGAGCTAGACAGATTATATCCCTACTCTAAAGGAACTTGACATCATTCATAGTGATAAAATACTCGCAAAATATCCACAGTTAATCAGAACAATGAGTGTATTTTGGCAGGAAACTAACAACTGCTAAATCAGAGCATGGCACTAAATGAAGTGAAGTCACTCAGTCGTGTCTGACTCTTTGAGACCCCATGAACTGTAGCCCACCAGGCTCCTCCATCCATGGAATTTTCCAGGCAAGACTACTGGAGTGGGTTGCCATTTCCTTCTCCAGGGGATCTTCCTGACCCAGGGATCAAACCCAGGTCTCGCACATTGCAGGCAGATGCTTTACCGTCTGAGTCACCAGGAAAGCCCCATAATATAGCGTTAATCTGGATAAGGCTGGGTTTTGCTGTGGCAAAAATTATCTCCTCGGTTAAGAGACATGAAAGCAATGATTTCTTTTTTTCTTTTGCAGCATGTTTTTCAACAGTTGACTGGGAATTTTGCTCTACTTTACCCCCAACCTAGGAACAATATCAATCTGGAACACTGTATATCATCATAAATAGAGAGAAAAGATGACAAACACACATTTGCTATTAAAGCTCCCACCTGAAAGTGACACATGTCATTGCAGCTCATATTTTGCCAGCCAAAGTTAGTCATGTGGCCATACCTAACTTCACATGGTTAGTGAAGTTCAAAACTATCATTCAGAAGAAGAGACAGCCAGACCATTGGGGAACAACCTTAATAACTACCACGTACTGTCAACCCCATGGACAGAGGAGCCTAGAAGGCTGAAGTCCATGGGGTTGCTGAGGGTCAGACACGACTGAGCGACTTCACTTTCACTTTTCACTTTCATCCATTGAAGAAGGAAATGGCAACCCACTCCAGTACTCTTGCCTGGAAAATCCCATGGACGGAGGAGCCTGGAAGGCTGAAGTCCATGGGGTCACTGAGGGTCGGACACGACTGAGCAACTTCACTTTCACTTCACTGTCAATGTGCAGGTCTTAAAAATATTAAAATAGCTTTCTTTCATTCTTGNTACTTTGATCCCTACCCTTCCTACCCAAAATATATCTTGATAATCACAAGAAGGAATGACTTAAAATCTGAACATATATTAGCATAAATCTATCCTGGTATTATTTAGAAGATGTCAGAGCTGGAGGAGACCTTTTATAGCATCTAGTTCAACCCTTTTATATTAGAGACTATGTAAGTCAGAGGCAACCTGTTTCGAGTCAGAGATATTTGTAGTAAAACCAGAACTTGAATCGAGTTTAATGCTTTTCATTCAGAGTGTCAGCTTTGTATGTAAAGGAAAGGAATTGCAGGTTGTGATACTGTCTGACACATTTATAACTTTGGCTGAATTATATTAAGTCTTTGTCCATTCAATAAATATTTATTCAGCACTTACAGGCAATGAACTAGATACTGTAGTAAATAAAAGATGAAACAGCCACAGAATCTACACTCAAAGAGTCAGAGGCTGGGAGAATAAGTCATGGGATAAGTATATTAAGAGTCACAAAGGAAATAGCAAAGGTCATTTTTGCCCTTGACAGGATTAACTGTTAATAATAGCTGGTCAAGAATTGGTATGTAAAGGTCACCTGATCTTTGACAAGGGAGCCCAAAACCTACAATTAAAAAAGGACAGCCTCTTTAAAAAATGGTGCTGGGAAAACTGGATATTCACATGCAAAAGAATGAAATTGGACTTTTATCTTACACTATACACAAAAATCAACTCAAAATGGATTAAAGACTTAAACATAAGACTTGAAATGTAAAACTCCTAGAAGAGTAGCGAGAAAAGCTTCATAACATTGGTTTTGGCAATGATTTCACAGATAATGGCACCAAAAGCACAGGAAACAACAACAAAAACAACTAGGACTTTATCAAACTAAAAAACTGCACAGCAAAGGCAATAATCAACAGGGTGAAGACAACCTACAGAATGGGAGGAAATATTTACAAATCATATATTGATGAGAGATTAATCC
>SJYQ01026675.1:0-42831 GCA_006410935.1 Redunca redunca
TGACTTATTTCACTTAGTATGATAATCACTAGGTTCATCTATGTTGCTCCAAATGGCATCATTTTGTTCCTTTTTTAGGGCTGAGTAATAGTCCATTGCATATATGTACCGTATCTTCTTTATTCACCCCTCTGTTGATGGACATTTAGGTGGTTTCCGTGTCTTGGCCATTGTGAATAGTGCTGCTGTGAACGCTGGGGTACATATGTCTTTATGAGTGGTAACTTTGTCCAGATACATGCCCAAGGAGTGGGACTGCTGGATCCTACAGCAGCTCTGGTTTTAGTTTTGTGAGGAACCTCCATTCCATTTTCCACAGCGGTGGCACCAATTTACATTCCTATGGTAGTGTAGGAGGGTTCCCTTTTCCAGGAGCCACAGTTCTTAAGCCCTGAATGTGGCTACAAGGCAAGAGCAAGGTAGCAGCTTGT
Organism: Redunca redunca; assembly: GCA_006410935.1. Classification (NCBI taxonomy): domain Eukaryota; kingdom Metazoa; phylum Chordata; class Mammalia; order Artiodactyla; family Bovidae; genus Redunca; species Redunca redunca. The sequence continues at coordinate 432 of SJYQ01026675.1, forward strand.
ATACACCCATGCCGACGTGCTGGCTAACCCCGGAGGTGCGGGGCAGCACCCGGCTCTGCAGATCTTCCCACTCCTACCGGATCTCCTTCAGCCTCTCCAAGGCCTGGGCCAGCTCCGTAGAATCCCCTCTTCTGCAGGTCACCAAGAGCACCCAGATGTCGAGACACAGAGCAGCATCCCCCTGGGGTTCCAGACGTCATGTGCTGTGTAGGCTTAGTCGCTCAGTCATGTGCTGTGCTTAGTTGCTCAGTCGTGTCTGACTCTTTGTGACCCCGTATACTGTAGCCTGCCAGGCTCCTCTGTCCGTGAAAATTCTCCAGGCAAGAATACTGGAGTCGGTCATATGAGTCTCAGTATATTGTAGGTTCCAGTTTGCCCTTGCTGTCGTCCACATCTGCTTCCTTTTCCGAGAACGGTCTAGCTGACCCAGAGTAACTGCAGATCCAACACTAGACACAGAAGCAGAGGCCGTGCAAACGACACGACTTCACTGAAGCAGGTCTAACTCCCGCCAACTCTGACATCCAAGTCTAGATCATCTAGAATGGTTCTGCTTCTCCAACCAAACCCTGCCTGATCCAGTGTCTACAGCGTGTAACATCTGCGGAGCTTCATTGTGTGCAGGTTGGGTGGTCACACTGCGTCTAAGAGAGACTACACGCAAATGATGTGGTGGGGACCCTTCACACCCCAACCTTGGAGGGAGAAACACCTACTACTCCCCCATCTCCCGGACTATTCAAGCTGGCCTTGGGGTTGATGGAGAGGAGGCAGAATCTCTGCACATGATCACCAGTGGAGGAACAACCAGTTCATCACAACATTGGCATGATGGAGGTGCAAAGATACAGAGCAGCTTCGGTTTGTGTGGCTGGAAGTGAGAGAAGCAGCAGCTTGCTTTCAGTTGAGCAGATTATTGCTTGGCTTCTGCCAGCTGGTGGTAGGAAGAGGTACCAGAGAATCCCATTTCCCAGATTCGGGGGATGTGCGTGTTTGCCTTAAGGGACCACAGCCTTACCTGGTCTTTGGATGATATGGGCCAGGGCTGGGTGGGGGCCACACTTGTGTCCCCCTGGTGCAGCGCTAGACCTCCGGCTCTGGCTTCACATACGGGCCAGCACAACCATCACCCAGCAGCACAGCTGTGGGAATCTAGGGCAGGACAAGATGAGCAAAAACACCCAAACTCGAAGTCAAATACACGACAGTGTACATATTCATGTGCAGAAAACACAGGGCCGTGGAGAAGGAAGTGGAGTGGAATAAAGGAGCCTCCCGGGGGGCGCACTTTATTATCGAGTGATGAACCGAAGCCTTGCTGTCTGTCACTGTTCAGAGCACCGTCATTTTTTTCTTTAATCCCTCCCACGCAGCGCTGTGCTATTTTGGGTTCAGTTATTTTTTTTTTCCCTCTCTCTCACCTCAGTCTGCTTGAGCTGCTTGACAAATGAATGTGGAAGAAATGTTTTATTTTCCCCAATTTGGATGAGGGGTTTATTCCTGGGTAGCTGCCTCCTTCTTTGTGTCATCATGCTCTGCCTGGGCGGAAGGTGCCTGCTGAGAGCAGAGCCTGTGGTGGTCTCCTCCTGTGGTCTCCTGCCCCAGCTCTGAAGCCCTGTTTGCTAGTGAGAGGCTTTCCTTTAGCCAGGATCCAAGCAGAACAGAAAAAAATGCCAGGAACCCTTTTGCAAAGACCATGTACCTCTCCTCTATCTCACACAGGGTGTGCTGAAGATTTGTTTAATTTCCCTTTTAAAAAGCAAAACAAGGTCCCATTTGTTTATTTTTGTTTTTTATTTCCATTACTCTGGGAGTTGGGTTCATAGAGGATCTTGCTGCGATTTATGTCAGAGTGTTCTACCTGTGTTTTCTTCTCGGAGTTTTATAGTTTCTGGTCTTGTATTTAGGTCTTTAATTCATTCTGAGTTTGTTTTAGACATGTGAAATAGGTAGCTAGTGGGAAGTTGCTGTATAACACAGGGAGCTCAACCTGGTGCTCTGTGACAACCTAGAGAAGTGGGATGGGGCGGGGGGTGGGAGGGAGGTTCAAGAGGGAGGGGACACACGCATGCTTATGGCTGATTCACATTGTTGTACGGCAGACACCAACACAACATTGTAAAGCAATTAGCCTCCAATTAAAAAAGAAAGACAAAACCAGGGAAAAAATACCCCCCAAAACATGAAACTTGGAACTCTTTTGAGGACAGGAAGGAGATGCCAGAGGAAGTGGAAGCATTTGATGTTATCTTCTTACTGCCTGTTCACCTAAGTTAGCTATTTAATCAAATGAACAGTTGAGGGCCTGTGTAAACCAGGAGACCAGTGAGCACCTCATTCATCCCACTCTTTCTCTCATTGCCCTTGCTGGCCAGGCCTCCTCAGTGTCAGGACGGTGGAAACCTGTATCCCTTGTGTACATCCTCTGCTCTGGGTGAGGACCGAGCTGCGGGCTGGCCCTGCTGTTGCTTCTACCTTTTGACCTGCGTTGTCCAGGCCAGGGAGGTGCCAGCTCTCCTCAGAGTAAATTGCTGTGCCCAGAACCCTGGGGCTGGGGCTGCCCTCAGCAGTGCACCAGCGGCTGCATTGCTTTGAGAAGACTATTTTCAGCAGGGGGACAAACCATTAAACTTAAGAAGCGGCCAGCCGCCTCCAGCAGAGCATGCATCCCTGAGACTCGGGGCACAGGATGTGGCCAGACACTGGTTCCCAGCCAGCTTGTGCTGCCATCTGCGGAGATCAAGCCCTTTCTCTCTGGAACTTGGTGACACTTCACCTTAAAAAGGGAACGGAGCCAATTTGGGGCATCAGCTCGGGCCTCGTCTAAGTGTGCTAATAAAAAATTATGTTTCCTTAGAGTTGCAGTGACAGCAGAGAGGTGACTGCCTGGGTTTAGTACTCCACTGACAGGTGCCTCCAGCCCCCCTCATTTTCCTAGCACCCCCAGGCAGATGCTCCTCCATCCTGCCATTTATATGCTTCTTTATATGGAAATCCTAAAGCCCTGCAAATGGAAGCTAGAGGACTTGGTGAAAATTTCTGAGAGAGCTTCCCTGGTGGCTCAGACAGTAAAGAGTCTGCCTGACAGTACAGGGTGAGGGAAGATCCCCTGGAGAAGGAAATGGCAACCTACTCCAATATTCTTACCTGGAGAATTCCATGGACAGAAGAGCCTGGTGAGCCCCAGTCCATGGGGTTGTAGAGAGTTGGACAAGATTGAGCAACTAACACATGGAATCAGACCTAAATGAACCCTATAATGCTTGGAAGATTTATTTTACAGTATACAATACATGGCCTTGTCTCTCTAAACTGTTTTCAGTTATGCCTCACATAACTCACTTAACTCTTTAGCAGAATGTTTTACTGTTCCTGTGTTTCTCTGTCACTTTCAAGGCCACGTCAACCACATCATTTCTACCTGAAAAGCTCCCCACCTCATACCAGTTTTTCAAACTCATCTGTTCTTAAATTTGCACACAAATGCCAGATCCTCTGTGAAGCCTTGACTGAGACCCCAGTGCCCCTGTTCCCCACCCAGAGGGGCTCTCCATCTCCTCTGGATTCCCACAGTTTTTTTTTTTTTTTTGACCACACCACATGGCATGTGGGACCTTAGTTCCCTGTTCAAGGATTGAACCTGTGCCCCTAGTGGTGGAAACACAGAGTCTCAACCACTGGACCACCAGGGAAGACCCTCCCAGAGCTATTTACTGTGACATGTTTTGGAGAAGGCAATGGCACCCCACTCCAGTACTCTTGCCTGGAAAATCCCATGGACGGAGGAGGCTGGTAGGCTGCACTCCATGGGGTCGCTAAGAGTCGGACACGACTTATCGACTTCATTTTCGCTTTTCACTTTCATGCACTGGAGAAGGAAATGGCAACCCACTCCAGTGTTCTTGCCTGGAGAATCCCAGAGACAGAGGAGCCTAGTGGGCTGCTGTCTATGGGGTCGCACAGAGTCGGACACAACTGAAGCGACTTAGCAGTGGCAGTGACATGTTTTATGTATCCTGTTCATTTATGCATCATTTAATGGTTGTCTAGCTTCCTGGTATAGTGTTAAGTATGTGGATTTAAGGGGCTTCTCAGGTGGATCACTGGTGAGGAATCTCCCTGCCAGTGCAGGAGCTGTAAGAGATTTGGGTTTGATCCCTGGGTCGGGAAGATCCCCTGGAGGAGGAAATGGCAACCTGCTCCAGTATTCTTATCTGGAAAATCCCATGGACAGAGGAGCCTGGAGGGCTACAGTCCACAGGATTGCAAAGAGTCAGACTTAGCTGAGCAACTGAGCAGACATGCATGTGGATTCAGGAGGCAGGTTTTCTGGATGCAAACCCTGGCTTGGGTGTTTGTTGTGTGACTTCGGGCAAATTAACTAGACCTTCTGTGCATCAACTTCTTCATCTATGAGATGGGATAATAATTAAATACTGTATAGGACTGTTGTGCAAGTCAATTGAGCAAATCCATATTGAATGTGTACAGCAGTGACTGGCAATATTTAGCAATGTTAGCTGTTTATTATTATTACTTGTTACTATTATTATCATTATGATTATATCTTCTCCTTTAAACTTTCTGATGGCAGGGTCCCATCTTGTCTATCTTTCTGCTTCACCACGTGACTTTGTATATTGATACATGTTGATTTACTTTGTATATTGATAATGTTTCTTTATAAATAAGTAGATGGCCACAGGGGTTTCCCAGGTGGCTCCATGGTAAAGAATCTGCCTGCCAATGCAGGAGATGTGGGTTTGGTCCCTGGGTTGGAAAGATCCCCTGGAGGAAGAAATGGCAACCCACTCCAGTATTCTTGCCTGGAGAATCTTGTGGACAGAGGAGTCTGATGGGCTACAGTCCACGGGGTCGCAAAGAGTCAGAAATGACTGAGTGAATGAGCACATATACACGGCCAAAGAATAAATAAGACTGCCCTTCCTAGCAAATTGATCCCATTTTCTTCATTAGTTTTAAGTTGTAGGGTCTTAATAAAATTGACTTAGGCTTCAGATGACGGTATCGACATACTTTTTTAAACATAACACATCAGATGAGCATCCTTTCCATCTCAGTACGTCAGCCCACGCTGTCATTGCTCAGAAGCAGTATCAAGAGTCCATAGCCCAAACCAAGACTTCTAGCAATGGACCATTAAGAAATAACACACTGCTGGGCTGAGGCCTGTCTGCAAGTGCCTGGCATCTGGTGGTATTCCCTGGCCACTATGCGGAGATTGACCCTGGAAAGCCAGAGGTGTGACTAAAAGTAGAATTTGGAGTTTCAGATACATCTGGCATCAGGGAAGGGCCTTGGAGAAGAGCCATGGAACTTTTCTCATACACGTAGTGCTCCGTGGCTCACTCATGTCTGACTCTTTGTGGCACCATGGACTGTAGCCCACCAGTCTCCTCTGTCTATGGGATTTTCCACATAGGAATATTGGAGTGGGTTGCCATTTCCTACTCCAGGGGATCTTCCCGGCCTGGGGATCGAATCTGTGTCTCTTGCATCTCCTGCATTGACAGGAGGATTTTTTTCCACTGAGCCACCCGAGAAGCCCATAGACGTAGTGTAACCCCTCAAATTTTGAGAGGTATCCTCACGCAAGTACTGCTGTCCATAAACCTCACAATCATTTTATAAAAGGACCTGGTGGTGGTTTGCGAAGTCTAGGCCATGCTCGGAGAAGGCAATGGCACCCCACTCCAGTACTCTTGCCTGGGAAATCCCATGGACGGAGGAGCCTGGTAGGCTGCAGTCCAGGGGGTCCCGAAGAGTTGGACATGATTGAGTGACTTCACTTTCACTTTTCACTTTCATGCATTGGAGAAGGAAATGGCAACCCACTCCAGTGTTCTTGCCTGGAGAATCCCAGGGACGGGGGAGCCTGGTGGGCTGCCATCTATGGGGTTGCACAGAGTCAGACATGACTGAAGCGACTTAGCAGCAGCAGGCCATGCTAGTTTCTGTCCTGCCTGTTTGAGATTCTTGAGCAAGTGAGAGAAAATGTAGTGATAGAAGAGAGAGGATAGAGAGAGAGAAATTGGAGAAAAATAACCACAGTGGAAATTACCAGGGAGTAGAAGGAGCGATTTCAATTTTGACATCTTTTCCCACTCTTGTGACCACGAATGAAACGATGGAAGCTGTCTGAAATATTGCTCAACTGAAAGAGAGTGAGGAATGTGTGTGCCCACACTGGCCCTGCCAGTAGCACCCCACAGATTGCTCTGCAGGGGGCAGAGGTGGCGGGCACCAGGTGAGTGTGGGTGCTGGAAGTGTCAGGACAGCTGAGCTATACTGACTCGCTCAGAGTTCTTCTTTCTTGATGAAAAATTTGTAATTTTTACAGTGTGGCGAAGCAAAGGGGACAGTGACGATTCACACCTGATGGAGTTTGGCATGCCTAGCATACTTCTCAGTGGCACAAAGCTCTGTTGCTCTCAGCTTCATGGAGAGAAGCAGCAGATGGGAGGGGAGGCACTGTTCCCGCTTTGTCCTTGTCATGTTGGTGGCTGATGTTTATTTGAATTCATTCAACTCAACCAAAAAGTCATCTTGGAAGAGCTAGATGGGTGTTCTGAGTTTCTTATAGAACTGTGCGGGAAAGACCAGGTGGATTTGGGAGTCTGACTGGGAAATAAGGAAGAAGAGAAAGATCTTGAATAAATTAGTCAAGATCCTGCCCAGCAATAGCTTAGACGTGAGAAATGCCACAGAAAATGTCGGTAATTTGTGATGTATGTGACCTCGGTTAGCAGGCACAGGAGAGCAGGGATGTGTGTCCCTCGATGAGATGACGTATCCAGGAGGGGATTCGGTTAGAGCCTCAAGAAGCAGCCAGCCACCCCCCCAGGGCCTCATTTAATCCACTTTCAAACCTGTGAATGCAGTGGGTTTCTGTTGAAAGCAAATATGATTAAATTGGTTTAAATAATTTAAGGACCAAATAAAATCTTCACAGAGTCGATTGAGGTGTGAAGCACAAATGTCTCTTGAGCTGCAGATTAAAGTGGGAGCAGGGCTCGAATCATGGACTTGATGGACATGAGTTTGAGCAAACTCTGGGAGATGGTGAAGGACAGGGAAGCCTGGCGTGCTGCAGTCCATGGGGTCACAAAGAGTCAGACATGACTGAGTGACTGAACAACAGTGACAACAAAGCGCCGACGTGTGTGATGGAGGAGGTGTGATCCCCACAGTGTCTGTGGACAATGAGGCCATGGAGTGTGACTTCCTTTCCTGCACTGGATGGCAGGAGGGGAATCGTGTCAGAACTGACATGTGTGGGAGCCTGAACACTCCGTGTAACCTCCCTGGGCAGGCCCTCTGCTCCCAGGCTAGGAATTCAAGGTTAGGCTGTGTTCAGCTTGTGCCGGGAGCTGCCTACTCACAGGTTGGAGGCAGAAAGTCCCACACCATGGCCTGATGTCATCCCAGGAAATAACCTCTTTGACTGCCTGAAACCTCCTGCATCACCCACGATTGCAGTGTTCCCTTCCTGACCCGAATCATGGTCACAAAGGGCCCGTCTCTGCTTAGCCAAGGGTACACTGGGCTTCTTTGGGACTGGGGACACCCTGGTCACAGTACAACCAAGAGAAGACCCTGGATCTCTGTGGCCTCCTTGCCTGTAGTCTACAGGACCCTCAGGAGGTATGGGACAAAGCCGTGGACAGAGTAGCTGAACTGTTTCTGGCTTGTCAGATGACAGAATTACAAAATGGAGGGGCATATGGCAATGTCCATCTGCATTTTATTTTTTAAAGATTTCTTTTCATGTGGACCATTTTTTTAAGTTACTGAATTTGTTCCAGTGTTGCTTCTGTCTGTTTATTATTTTCGGTTGTGCTGGGTCTGTGTTGCTAGGTGTGGGCTTTCTCTAGCTGTGGCGAGCGGGCCACTCTGCATTGCGTTGCAGTGGCTTCTTTTGCTGCACCACATGGGCTCTAGGGCACCCAGGATTCAGTAGCTGTAGCACATGGGCGTACCTGCTCCATGGCGTGGGGGATCTTCCTGGACCAGGGATCAAGCCTGTGTCCCCTGCATTGGCGGGAGGATTCTTATCTAATGTACCCCCAAGGAAGTCTTTGCTTCTGTTTTTATATTTTGGTTTTTTTTGGCAGAGGCATGTGGATCTTAGCTCCCTGACCAGGGATCGAACATGCACACCTTGCACTGTAAGGTGGAGTCCTAACCGCTAGACCACCAGGGATGCCCCCTCCATCTGCATTCTAGAGGGATTTACGCTGGGACCTGGCAACCCCACTTTTCAGTTCAGTTCAGTCGCTCAGTCATGTCTGACTCTTTGTGACCCCATGAATCGCAGCACACCAGGCCTCCCTGTCCATCACCAACTCCCGGAGTTCACTCAGACTCGTGTCCATTGAATCAGTGATGCCATCCAGCCATCTCAGCCTCGGTCATCCCCTTCTCCTCCTGCCCCCAATCCCTCCCAGCATCAGAGTCTTTTCCAATGAATCAACTCTTCGCATGAGGTGGCCAAAGTACTGGAGTTTCAGCTTCAGCATCATTCCTTCCAAAGAAATCCCAGGGTTGATCTCCTTCAGAATGGACTGGTTGGATCTCCTTGCAGTCCAAGGGACTCTCAAGAGTCTTCTCCAACACCACAGTTCAAATGCATCAATTCTTCAGCACTCAGCCTTTTTCAAAGTCCAACTCTCACATCCACACATGACCACAGGAAAAACCATAGCCTTGACTAGACGGACCTTAGTCGGCAGAGTAATGTCTCTGCTTTTGAATATGCTGTCTAGGTACCCCACTTTTAGGCATCTATAAATTGATACACCTGTACGTATATTCAGTATACGCAGAAAGCTATTCACTGTGATAGTACAGTAGCCAAAGATTAGAATCAACTCAAGTATTTATTGATAGGAAACTGGTCAAACAAATAATGTTATATCTGCACAATGGAATACTACACCACGATAAAAAAGAACGAGGTAAATCTGTATGAATCAACATGGAAAGATCTCTAGGATATATTGTAAAGTGGAAAAAAAAAACAAGGTGTAGAACAGTATTCATTGTATACTACTTTCTGTAACAATCATTTTTTTCATTATCCCCCTCCCAAGAAGCCTTTTTTAAGACATTTTCTCCTAATTGCCACCCCTATGAAATTTTAAGATCATGTACAATCAGTTTATGTGCTGTATGTATACTGTATATCTGTGATTTATACATAAAAAGAGTAAGAATTTTTCACTTCTGAAAACCAGTTGTCACCCCCTCGGGGGTGGTATCACCCCTGTTGAGAATGCCTATTCAGTAAGAAAGGGAGGAAATAAATATATGTAACCAACTGGAAGGACACATAAAAAACAGGTGTGGGCAAGCTTTCTTCAGGTATTCATTTTCATATTATTTTTTGTTTTTGAACTGTCTAAATATGTGGCCTGTTCAAAAAATTAAATTGAAAGACGTGAATTCATTTTTTCTAAAGTGAAACAAACAATAAAGAACGTCTGAGGAATGGCCAAACAAAACACACAAGCAAGCGGAACGTGCTGCTCTTCCCTGAACCCTGCAGGGTCCTGCTGGCTGGAGGCTGCCTCTGGCAGAGCTGGCATCCGGTTCCCCCGGGGACCTCCGCCCCTCAGCAAAGGACTCCTGTCCTCCCAGGGTTAGGGTTCAGCACAAAAGGAGCCTGGGAGTACTCTCTGCTCTCTTTGAAGCGCTGTTTGGGTTAGTCTTTAAGATCATAGCTTCTACTTTAAAAGCATCAGGATGTCTCAGAGCCTTCGGCATAGGGGCTGGAAGGAAGCACGAACCACCTGGTCTTTTGGAGAGAATGGGAAATGAAGGGGGTAGTCACTCACGACCTCTCTTCCTCTTGTGGCCCACAAAAGCTCTTGCCAAGAAGGGACTGGGATGGGGCAACACAGTCCTGGCAGTGAGAGAGGGATAAAAGGGCCACTCTGGTTCCCAGTCTCCGGGACCAAGGCCGGGTCAGCTTCCTCCAGCAGTGCGTTTCCTCCTCCCAGAAAGATGGCTCCGGAGGAGGAAAGGCCATGCTTCAGGATGATTAGGAGACCAGACGTTCCACTGTGGGCCTAACAAAACAAAATCCAACAAAAACTTGTGTGTACACGTCAAGGTATCAGCAGACTTTCATTTGATTGTATAAGGAGACAAGATGATAAATTAGATTTGTGTGATTGCACCCTTTCCTCTGCTTAAATATCAAACATCGCCATGCATATTTGGAATAACTGGCTGCTGGTGAATGAGTTTTGTTTCTAGATTGCTACAGTAATGTACCTGGAGAAGAGAGTCAGTTCATTTAGGTTAAGTCCTGGTTGTGTCCCCCGGCCTCACTCTCTCCGTTGGTAGAATGAGTATGATAATAATCATATCTGCATGATAAAGCTGTTGTAGAGAGTGGATGGTTGATATAAAAATTGTTTTGCAAGAGCAAGATATTGTCATTGTTGACATTGTTATTTCTAGAAGATTGGGGGAGGGTGTTGCTTTTTAGAACTCAGCTGGGGACACTTAAGGGGCTTCCCAGGTAGCTCAGTGGTAAAGGATCAGCATGACAATGCAGGAGATGCAGGAGACATGGGTTCAATCCTGGGTTGGGAAGATCCCTTGGAGAAGAGAATGGCCACCCACTCCAGTATTCTTGCCAGGATAATCCCTGGACAGAGGAGCCTGGTGGGCACAGTCTGTGGGATCGCAAAGTCAGACACGACTGAGTGAGTGAGCACACACAGACACACACACACACACACAGGGTGCACTTAACCAACTTGAGCTGAATCGTTGTGCTGAATTCAAATGTCTCTGCTCCATTGAAGGAGATTCTAGATTCTCCCTTCTATAATGTGGATTCATTTCTCAACATTTTTGGAAACATTGAGTCCACTTACGAGTGGGTGGTTCGGATAGCTAGGGTGTTGTGTGGGAAATGGCAGCTTATGATGATTTGCCTTATGCCTTCTTACCACATCTCCCTGTGGGGCCTCAGGTCTGTCACTTAACTTTTCTGTTTTGTCTCCTTTTTCTGTGTCTGAGGGGTTGCTGTTTGAAATACACACAGAGAGACGAATCTGTCTCAGGCCACACCAGTGCTGAGTGCTAGACTATAAATGTTAGAATGCTCCTCTCAGAATTGCGTAGACCCACAGCACCATTTTATATCCTAGTGAATTACCCTCACACATGTATTCCTGGCAGAAGTGGCTGAGCATTTTTTACTTTTAATTAAAAAAAATTGTTACATGCTTATTGTAGAAGTTCTAAAATAAACATAAAATGTATGCAGAAAAAGGCATTACTCATAATCTTACTACTTAGAGTTATGAAATGTTAACCTCTAGGCACATAATAATCTATGTATTTGTTTGTATATATGCATGATGTGTATATACATATAGAAATATAGACTGCATGTGTGTACATACTTATATGCATGTTTTGGGTTTAGATCATTTTGTTTGCTCATTTTTCTTTTGAGGGGCCACACTGGGTTTTAGTTGTAGCATGTGGGATCTTCGGTCTTCACTGTGGCATTCAGGATCTTTAGTTGTGGCACATGGGATCTAGTTCACTGAACAGGGATTGAACCCAGGCTGAGTGCACTGGGAGCACTGGACCACCAGGGAAATCCCTGCTCACCTTACTTTTATACGCAAATGGAATCACAGTGAATCTACTATTGGGTGGTCTACTCTACTCCTTTTCTAAAATTTGATAATATATTGCAAACAACTTTCAATATTAATAAACATATCATATACATTATTCTTAGCAGAAGTATCCCAACTCGCCTTCAAGAAAAAGAGCCAGCAGCAAGTCTCATGTCTAAAAACATAGGGAACCGGTAGGAAAAGTAGTTCTCCACACTCCCCCTTCCTCCAAAAAAGCAGCGTGTGTGCGTTCTCAGTCACTCATTCATGTCTGACTCTTTGCAAACCTGTGGACTGTGGCCTGCTAGGCTCCTCTATCCATGGAATTCTCTAGGCAAGAATACTGGAGTTGCCATTTCCTTCTCCAGGGAATCTTTCTGGCCCAGGGATCAAATGCATGTCTCCTGCATCGGCAGGTGGATTCTTTACCTCTGAGTCACCCGGAAGCCATCAAAGAAGCAGGTGACTGCAGTAAGGATGTGCTGAACTGCTAAGAAGAGAGATTTCCTCTAGTACGTGTGAGTCCCATGGGAATAACGTGGACCTGAAGCTTCTCCTAACGGCAGACTTTCCCAGGTTTAGGTTCCCAAGTCGGGCAGCAGCACGGCCACGATGCTGCAGGGCTCCCGGGCTTGCCCTGAATCCCGCCCCCACCCCTTCCACCCCCAGAGAGTCCTCCTGGTTTCCAAGGACCCTCAGGACATCTCTTTAGGACCGACAGAAGGAGAGGTGTTCCGAGGGCTTTTTTATGTTTCTGTTGCCCAAATCTCCCTGGCTTCTGATTTTTTGTTTGTTTGGGGGTTTTGTTTTTGCACCGAAAATGTTTTCCATCTGGATACATCCTTGTGCTGTTTTCAGCCAGCTCTTTACCATTCTCCTGTTACTGTGTCTGTCCTGGCTAGGGTGGCTGCTGTCGCTGCAGCCTTCTGATAGTTCTTGTTTACCTCAGGGGGTATTCTTTCTTTTAAGACAGGGCTCTGTAGCACACTCAGCTCAGTGCAAACTGCTACCTTCCTTTCCTGGGGCTAGTCAGCAGCAGAATCCAGGTCTGGGGCCTCTTGGCAGACCGCACTCTCTGTCCCTGAGAAGGCCCCCTGCAGCTACCCCATCCGGTCCCTGCCTCCTCTGTGAGGTAACTGAGTGTGTCCACTCTTGTAGAAACCTGTTTTCTGAGGGAGAAGGGGAACAGTGTTCCATAAGAATCAGGGAGAAAGCCCTGCCCATTTCTGAAGAGGTAAATACCAATTCCAGAGAGCCATGGCATAGACCCTGTCTGCAGGTAATGCCCCAGGCAGTCTAGAATGGTTCTTGGAGGTTTGGACACAAACGGCCCTGCTTCTCAGAAAGGAAGAACAGAGGAGGTTTCCCTTTCTGGAGCAACAGTTCTTAACTATTTTGGGGCCGTTGAAACTGCTAGTCTCTCAGTCATGTCTGACTCTGTGCAGCTCTATGGACCGTAGCCTGCCAGGCTCCTCTGTCCACAGGATTCTCCAGGCAAGAATACTGGAGTGGGTGGCTGTTCCCTTCTCCATGGGATTTTCCCAACCCAGGGATCAAACCCAGGTTTCCTGCATTACAGGCAGATTCTTTACAGTCTGAGCCACCAGGGAAGCGCTCAAGAAATAAGACCAATAGAGCCTGATAGGGGGCCAGCAGGTGTCCTCCTTGCTATGTACACATACAATACAGACACATCACAGACAATCTCAGGAAGTTCACGGACCTGCTAACACCCAGTGAAAGGCCTGCTGGGAGTTAAGTCCAGGAAAAATCTGGTTAGAGCTTTTAGTGGAGGAAACCCAAAGCCGTGGAGAGCGATTCTCCATCCCCAAGCTGAGCAGAAGGCAGAGGCTGTTTTCGGGGTAATTTAGGTTGAGCCCCTCCTGACCTTCCCCCGTTATTTCTTTACAGGGGAAAGTCAACCTCCAGATTTGTGCTTTGCTGGGTATGTAGTACCTTCTCTGTCAGCCCCAGACTCGGCCTGGAGACCATGGCCGAGGCTTCATGCTCAGCTCTCCCTAAAGAAGATCCAGAGGGGCTGGGAGAACAGGCTCTGGATCAACCAGGGTTTACTAACCAGAAGATAAACCCTGCAGCACCAGCTGGAGTTTGGCCTCTGATAACAGGGACCGATATTGGCCTTGAAGCTGGTGCATTTGGACTGATTTATTGTGCCAACTGTGGGAAGCCACTGAGCCCCTCTGCTAGCTGAGAAAGGAGGGCTTCCTGGCCATCTGTTTGGATATGTTTTTGGTGGCAGGACAGCCTCGTGGACCCAGGCCCCATTCCTCGGCAAGGTGGCTGGTGGTGGTCTTGCTCCGATCGGTCCGTCAGACCCAGCACCTGGCTGGAAGCCTGGGACTAGGCCAGTGAGGGTGGTGGTATTATTCAGGGGTTCTGCTGGTTCAGCCCTCGCTCATGGAGCCCTGTGGGACTAGAGGTAGCTTTGGACAAAACTGGAGAGCCTGAGGAGTATTTTTCCTCCCCCAGCTTGTTTCAGGGCCACTTCCTTCCTCCACCCCCTTCAAGGTGTGTCCTTCCCGTGAGGTCCCAGAGATGCCAATTCTGCTTTTGGAGAAGAGCCCAGGTTTTGCACAGCTCCTGTGCTGCTCTCATCTCTTCATCAAAGCATGCCTGTTAATAAAGTCCTTCCTTCAGAGCTGAAAAGCTACTTTCTCATTTGANTGAGCAACTTCACTTCACTTTTCACTTTCATGCATTGGAGAGGGAAATGGCAACCCACTCCAGTGTTCTTGCCTGGAGAATCCCAGGGACGGGGGAGCCTGGTGGGCTGCCGCCTATGGGGTCGCACAGAGTCGGACGTGACTGAAGCGACTTAGCAGCAGTGGCCTGTCTGAATGACCAAAATATATTTCTGGGAAACACCAGTCCTGGGAGATGTTCCATGAAAACAACACATTTAGTCATCTAATACTTTTAGGATATACTGTATCCTGTTCCTTCCTCTATAAGATTCCTAGCTAGGTACTAGTCCTCCACAGGTACACTGTACTATTGGGTAGGCATCTGCTGTATTCAGTCACCCTTTACTGGAGCCTCCACTGGTGTCAGGCGCCCAGGTAAGGTCTAGGAATGCACAGCAGACTGACACTGTCCCTGCCCTCTGGAGGCACCTTTAAAACAAATCATTGCAAGGCAGGGTGATGAGGGCAATGGTGATACGGAGGCAATGCAAAGGAAGAATCCCCCTGGTCACTCAGAGGGACAGGGTCACTTCTGAACTCCACTCCTGCCTTGATTGTATACAGTCTCCCTTGCAGCTTGGCTTCTCTCTTCACCACCATCCACACACCCACCTCCTACCACAGGCAAATTTTGGAGGCTTCTATGTCCTCAGCCTCTTCATTCCTTCCTGTTTCTCTGCTCTTATCCAGTGACATATTGGATACCTATTGACCTGGGGAGTTCATTTTTCAGTGTCATATCTTTTTGTCTTTTCATACTGTTCATGGGGTTCTCAAGGCAAGAATGCTGAAGTGGTTTGCCATTCCCTTCTCCAGTGGACCACATTTTGTCAGATTCTCCACCTGACCTGTCCATCTTGGGTGGACCAACATGGCATGGCTCATAGTTTCACTGAATTAGACAGGCTGTGATCCATGTGATCAGTTTGGTTAGTTTTCTGTGATTGTGGTTTTCTGCTTAGTTGTGGATGTGTCTGGTGATGAAAGTAAAGTCCGATTCTGTAAAGAACAGGATTGCATAGGAACCTGGAATGTTAGGTCTATGAATCAAGGTAAATTGAAAGTGATCAAACAGAAGATGGAAAGAGTAAACATTGACATTTTAGGCATCAGTGAACTAAAGTGAACAAGAATGGGTGGATTTAAATCAGATGACCATTCTATCTGTTATGGTGGACAAGAATCCTTTAGAAGCAATGAAGTAGCCCTCGTAGTCAAAAAAAAGAATCTGAAATGCAGTACTTGGGTACAATCTCAAAACTGACAGAATGATCTCTATTTGTTTCCAAGGCAAACTATTCAATATCACAGTAATCCAAGGCTGTGCCCCAACCAGTAATGTTGAAGAAGCTGAACAGTTCTGTGAAGACCTACAAGACCTTCTAGGACTAACACCCAAAGATGTTCTTTTCATCATAGCAGGCTGGAATGCAAAAGTAGGAAGCCAAGTGATACCTGGAGTTTCAGGTCAATTTGGCATTGGAGTACAAAATGAAGCAGAGCAACAGAGTTTTGCCAAGAGAACACACGCATCATAGCAAACACCCTCTTCCAACATACAAGGGATGACTCTACACATGGACATCACCAGATGTTCAATACTGAAATCAGATTGATTATATCCTTTGCAGCCGAACATGGAGAAGCTCTCTACAGTCAGCAAAAACAAGACCGGGGACTAACTGTGGCTAAGATCATGAACTCCTTATTGCAAAATTCAGATTTAAATTGAACAAAGTAGGGAAAACTACTAGGCCATTCAGGTATGACCTAAATCAAATCCGTTATGATTATACAGTTGAAGTGACAAGTAGATTCAAGGGATTAGCTCTGAGAGACAGTGCCTGAAGAACTATGGACAGAGGTTCATAACAGGAGGCAGTGATCAAAAGCATCCCCAAGAAAAAGAAATGCAAAAAGGCAAAATGGTTGTCTGAGGAGGCCTTACAAATAGCTGAGAAAGAAGAGAAGTGAAAGGCAAAGGACAAAAGGAAAGACATACTCATCTGAATGCAGAATTCCAAAAAAGAGCAAGGAGAGATAAGAAAGCCTTCCTTAGCGATCAGTGCAAAGAAATAGAGGAAAACAGGTTGAATGGGAAAGACTGGATATCTCTTCAAGAAAATCAGAGATACCAAGGGAACATTTCATGCAAAGATGGTCACAATAAATGACAGAAATGGTATCGACCTAATAGAAGTAGATACTAAGAAGAAGTGACAAGAATACACAGAAGAATTATACAAAAAAGATCTTAATGACCCGGATAACTGTGGTGGTGTGATCACTCACCTAGAGCCAGACATCCTGGAGTGCGAAGTCAAGTGGGCCTTAGGAGGCATCACTATGAACAAAGCAAGTGAAGGTGGCAGAATTCCAGCTGAGCTATTTCAAATCCTGAAAGATGATGCTGTGAAAGTGATGCACTCAATATGCCAGCAAGTTTGCAAAACCCAGCTGTGGCTACAGGACTGGAAAAGATCAGTTTTCATTTCAATCTCAAAGAAAGGCAGTGCCAAAGAATGTTCAAACTACTGCACAGTTGCACTCATCTCATATACTAGCAAAGTAATGCTCAAAATTCACCAAGCTAGGCTTCAACAGTATGTGAACCAAGAACTTCTAGATGTTCACGATTTAGAAAAGGCAGAGGAACCAGAGATTAAATTGCCGACATCCACTGGATCATAGAAAAAGCAAGAGAATTCCAGTAAAACATCTACTCTGCTTCTTTGACTATGCTAAAGCCTTTGACTGTATGGATCACAACAAACTGGAAAATTCTTCATGAGATGGGAATACCAGACCACCTTATGTACCTCCTGAGAAGTCTGTATGCAGGTCAAGAAGCAACAATTAGAACCAGACCTGGAAAAATGGACTGGTACCAAATTGGGAAAGGAGTACATCAAGGTAGTGTATTGTCAACTTGCTTATTTAACTTCTATCCAGAGTACATCATGAGAAATGCAGGGCTGGATGAAGCACACGCTGGAATCAAGGTTGCAGGGAGAAATATCAATAACCTCAGATATGCAGATGACATCACCCTTATGGCAGAAAGTGAAGAGGAACTAAAGAGCCTCTTGATGAAAGTGAAAGAAGAGAGTGAAAATGGTATCCAGTCCCATCACTTCATGGCAAATAGATGGGAAAAAACGGCAACAGCAACAGACAGTTTTCTTGGGCTCCAGAATCACTGCAGATGGTGACTGAGTCATGAAACTAAAAGACGCTTGCTCCTTGGAAGGAAAGCTATGACAAATATAGACAGCATATTAAAAAGCAGAGACATTGCTTCCCGACAAAGGTCTGTATAGTCAAAGCTATGGTTTTTCTAGTAGTCATATATGGATGTGAGAGTTGGACTATGAAGAAAGCTGAATGCCAAAGAATTGATGCCTTTGAGCTGTGGTTCAAGACTCTCAAGGAGACTCTTGAGAGTCTCTTGGACAGCAAGATCAAACCAGTCAATCTTAAAGGAAATCAGTCCTAAATATTCATTGGAAGGACTGATGCTGAAGCTCCAATACTTTGGCCACCTGATGTGAAGAACTGAGTCCTTAGAAAAGACCCTGAGGCTGAGAAAGATTGAAGGCAGGAGGAGAAGGGGACGACAGAGGATGCGATGGTTGGATGGCATCACCAACTCAATGGACATGAGTTTGAGCAAGCTCCAGGAGATGGTAAAGGACAGGGAGGCCTGATGTGCTTCAGTCCATGGGGTTGCAAAGAGTTGGACATGACTGAGTGACTGAACAACAAGAGCAGCCCATGTCCTCCCTCCCGAGCCTTTCCGTCAGGTAGTTTTAGATGATATGAAGTTGCCCACAGTCAGCCATTTTGTGCCTAGAAATGGCAGTGTCATGTGGTTCAACTCCGTACTTCTCTGTTGGCCTCTTGACCCTCCTTCCGGGTGGGGACAGAGGAGGAGTTTGCACAAGAGCAGCAGAAAGGCGTCCCATTTGGGCTGCTGTCACCCCACCTCCCAGATTAGCTTTTAGTCTTCCTCCTCTTGACCTCTGAGGCCGTGTCTCCCACCTTCAGCCTCCATCAGCTGTTTCCTTTTAATACCCAGAGCTTATCACTCACAATTTCAACTTGCCGCTTCCAGAAGAGACCCCAGAGCAGATCCACCCTGTCTCCCGAGTTCCAGCCCTGTGTATCTGCTGCTGGAGAGACAAGTACATGTCTCACATGGGGAGAAAGAATGGGGCGACTGTGTCCACCTGTGATGCCTCCCCCCAACCCTGGGACTAGAGTGGGCACAGAAGTGTGGATGGACTTATATACCCTTTCCCACTGCTGGAGACACAATTGAGGCCCCTGCCCTCCTTGCTTCTGAAGGGCACCATCTGTATCCTTCATAGAGCTCTCTCCAAGCAATGACTTTCAGCTGGGGACCAATCTCTTTGCAAAGATGGGAAACTGAGGCACCAGTAAAACACCCATCTGGCCGAGCAGACAGGAGTCCTGCTCAAAGCCAGAACTCAAAAGTATTATCAGCCTGGATTAAAAAACAACAGCAAAGAATGAATTACAAACCAACTCTCTTGTTGGCAATTAGCATGTTATTGGATGTCTACTATGTGCGATACAGTGTGGGTATTTGGGTGGGTGGGTGGAGGGGGGTCCCAGGGCACAGATGGAGACTGTGAGGCCTCCTCTCCCAGCAGAGGAGATGAGTTCTAGAACCTAGGAGAGAAATCACATTAGACACATCAGGATGCATTTTTGGCTTCAGGGGCCTGAGGAGTGAAATATTCTCATATATGTCATGGTCACATTTTATGCATCCCATGCTTTTATGAAGATCCTGCATAATTCAAGACAACTTTTCCCATAGCAGCAAATGTGAAGTCGGGGGGCTGTGTTCCAGGAGCGCATAAATCTGTAATTACTATGTTGTCCTCTCGCTTTCAAGCTGCCTCCCCACCCCCAGCATTATCTTTAATATTTGGCAGAGCCTTTTCTTGCATTAACAGCATGTCAGAGTGTATGGATGGGTTTTATCATGGCATTTTGCCACATCTAACTTCTCTTGCCAAGATTTTGATTTGGGGGCCCCTATTATCAGCCCCCATTAACATCCCCATTCAGGGCTCTTTTAAGTGGTACTTCTATATCAGATTTTCTTAAGATAAATTCTATCAGTAATGATTAATATTAGCAAAATAGTCACCAATATACTAACACACACTTTCATATATATAAACATTAAGAAGGTTCACAGATTACAGATCCTGAAAAAGCGTGGCAGACATTTCTATGGCCTGACATGTGGGAAAAATGCAAACGGTTTCCAAGGGTCTCTGCTGGTCTTAAAATTATGCAGTTCCTGATGGATTTTTTTGGGGGGGGGATTCATATTCTGATTTTGTATGTAATATGAGACTATTAAGTCCATACTACTTTATATCACCTGGTTTGGATTTTCTGCAATTATGTTGTGATAATTAACTGGGACCCTCTCCTGTGTGCCTGACAATTTAGGCTGGAAATCCTGTAGGCAGAAAGGCAGGCCTGAGCAGTGTGAGAGGAGGTGCAGGGGATGTGGGATGCAGGAGAGGCTGGATCTGGCTGACAGCTGATAGCAATGAATGGGAAGTGAGTTTTCCACCCCAAGTGTACTGTCCTGCTGGCTGGTCACCTCTGTCAGCAAGGAAATGAGAGCTCATTAACTGCCTCTTCAACCCCCGTTGGAAAACACCCCAGGGGAAACTCAAGGGGTGTTGTTCCCTGACCAGTTCTTAGGCAGTAGCTCTCAAACAGCGTCCCTGATCAGAGCCATCAGCACCACCTGGGGGTGTTGTTACAGCACATTCCCGTCCAGTTCAGCTGCTGGAGCCTGGGCATCTGCCTTCCTAACAAGCTCCCAGGGGATGCGGATTCCGCTGGTGCAGGGACCACGTTTTGGGTCATAAGGCTGTTGAGGTCTTTTAGGGCCCATCAGTTCCGTCCCCTAATACCTCTTCACCCACTTGTGTGTGTGCTCAGTCGCCAAGTCGTGTCCAGCTCTTTGCAACCCCGTGGACTGTAGGCCACCAGACTCCTCTGTCCATGGAATTTTCCAGGCAAGAATACTGGAGTGGGTTGCCATTTCCTTCTCCAGGGAATCTTCCTGAACCAGGGATCAAACTTGTGTCTCTTGTGTTTCCTGCATTGGTAGGTGGATTATTTACCACTCTGCCACCTTGGGAAGTCCCTTCGACCACTTTTAAGTGCCTAAAATGCACCTTGATTATACAGTTAGAGGAAAGGTTAAACACTGCTGAAGCCACAGTGTCAGTGATGAATTCTTTCACGGGATGCAATGACCGGTTCACCTTTTGCTGGTGGAGAGAGGATGAGGGCCCCAGCTTTGACCTGGAAGAGAGGACAGAGGAAGGAATCTGGAAAGCCAGAATCATATCAAAGACTTGATAGTTCTGCACAAGACGGGCCAAAGGGGTCCTGGGAGCCTCCGTTTCTCAGAGAGACTCTGGCTCCACGCTGCTTTGGCTGTACTTATTATGTCTGACTTCACAGAAAGCAGCTTTGTTTAGGGGGTGAGCTAACTGAGGCATCAAGGGATATGAAGTAGATCTTGTCATCCAGAAGTGCAATGTTAGATTTTTAACTGTTTCCAGAACAAGACTTCGGAGAAGGCAATGGCACCCCACTCCAGTACTCTTGCCTGGAGAATCCCATGGACAGAGGAGCCTAGTGGGCTGCCATCTATGGGGTCGTACAGAGTCGGACACGACTGAAGTGACTTAGCAGCAGCAGCAGAACAAGACTTAAGCACTCCAACTCTGCACAAAACCCACCATGGTTAGTTTCTAGTTTCTAAGCACTTTCTCGTTCCGAACAGAGAGGTGGACGATCCTGAAAGAGCCTGCTTTCTTCTCCAGAAGCCAGAGGTCTCTCTTACATGTCAGAATATATTCAGTGTTGGGGGGAAATGACGACAGCTTATTTTCCCATAAAATTCATCTTCGCAAAGGACAGCAGGCAATGTGCAAGAGCCATGCATGGGATTCCTGAGGTTTATTTTTCTTCTTTAAACACACCTTTTACTGTGACTCTGATGATGTGCATACAATAAAAACATTCATTTTAGAAGGCAGAGGAGTGTCTGAACTGTTTCTATTGTGCATTATATTGGTCAGGAGAGAATAAGCTCATTATTCCCATACAGGCAGGAGAGCAGGAAGTGATTAAACCTTTTGATAAGAAGATAAATGATAGGAAATCCATCTGAAAGCCAGTCAGCATTTCCATACGGGGCCAGCACAAAGCCTGCCTTCTGTGTGGGGCAGCCCCCTCCTTCCAGTTGTTGTCCCCCGTTGGCTGTGACCCTCTCTGAGCCCCACACCTGGGGCAGTAGTGGTTCCTGAAAGCGGGACCTGGAGGCATGGGCACGCCCCTGGCCCTTCACTCCTGTCATCCGCAGCACCCTTGGAACCATTTGCTGTTCAGTGTGTGCTTCCCTGATGCTTGATGCTTCCAGATGTTGGAGATCAACTTGAGAAGATTTGTTAGGTGGATGGACATATAGATGGATAGATGAAAGCTGATCAAACTTTAAAGTGGCCTTCACTGAATGCTTGGCCTTAGGCCAGACTAATGTATGAATTGGTAACTGAGAGACCATATGTTTGTATCACTTACCCATCTAGGGGGGCTTCTCTGGTGGCACTAGAGGTAAAGAACCCAGCCACCAAAGCAGGAGAAGCAGGAGACTTAAATGCTGGTTTGATCTCTGGGTGGAGAAGATCCCCTGGAAGAGGGCTTGGCAACCCATTCCAGTATTCTTGCCTGGAGAATCCCATGGACAGAAGAGCCTGGCGGGCTATGGTCCATAGGGTCACAAAGAGTGGGACAGGACTGAAGCGACTTAGCGTGCATGCACCCCTCTAAGGGGCAGGTTTCTTCTTGGGGAGATCAGGGGGCACCCATCTTAGGAATTTTACGTGCATCCAATGATTTGCTTTATTTTATTTTTTAATATTTATTTACTTATTTGGCTGTACAGGGTCTTAGCTGTGGCACGTGGGGTCTTTGATCTTTGTTGTGGCGTGCAGACTCTTAGAGCATACGGAATGTAGTTCCCCAACCAGGGATCAAACCCAGGTTTCCTGCGTTGGGAGCATGGAGTACTAGCCAGTTGACCACCAGGGAAGTCTCTGATTTAAGTGCATCAAAAATTGTATCCACTGATGTCCAAGCTCTTAAATAACACAAACCATCTTCAGTTTGTCTGCTTCAGATGTCATAGCTCACATCCAGGGCCTTGAAGGCACTCCGGACATAGGACCCTCCAACTCTCAGCTGCCTCTCATTTCATCTCAGGTCGAGGCCCAGCAGGGTCTGGACTTCCAGTCCCAAGTTTAACATTCAGGAAGAAAGGAGTCACTGAGAGATTATGGAAATACCACTCCATGGCCCACCTTCCTCCCATTTCTATGCCTCTGTGCTTCAGGTAAAGCATTGCATGTTTAGAATTAGTGACTTGCCTGACTGCCAGCCAGAATCCACTCATTTAATTGATGCGTCTGAATGTCTGTGTAGCAAAGATAAGGATTAAAAATAGTCTAGGTGTTGTTTCTATGCAAAAAAAAAAAAAAAGCTTCCTTTTCTTATATACAGGTAAATATAAACAAAAGAAAACCCCAGACTTCCCATTAGACATCCTATTTATGCTCTTGATCTCATCTGACAAATTAACAGCTGTGTCCCTTCCACAAGCCATATTCCTCTCTTCATGTTTGGACCTCATGGTGATGGGTTGACAGAACTCCCAAGAGCTCTGAAGAATACCTTTGGCTGTGTTGTCAGAAAGCAAGGAGATCCAACCAGTCCATTCTGAAGGAGATCAGCCCTGGGATTTCTTTGGAGGGAATGATGCTGAAGCTGAAACGCCAGTACTTTGGCCACCTCATGCGAAGAGTTGACTCATTGGAAAAGACTGATGCTGGGAGGGATTGGGGGCAGGAGGAGAAGGGGACGACAGAGGATGAGATGGCTGGATGGCATCACGGACTCGATGGGCGTGAATCTGAGTGAACTCCGGGAGTTGGTGATGGACAGGGAGGCCTGGCGTGCTGCGATTCATGGGGTCGCAAAGAGTCGGGCACGACTGAGCGACTGAACTGAACCGAACTGATGTGAAAACAACAGTGCTTTGTAATCCTGAATCAGGAGCTTATCAAATTAGAGCTTTCTCAAGTGTCAGAATCAATTAGAGGACGAATTATTTTCTGGAACAATACTAATACAATGAGGCCAGTGGTCTCATTTGCTGTCTTGTGTGTGAAATGATATTTTTTACATGGGTGCATTTTTAACAGGTCCTTCTTGAGTTTTTGGATTACCTATTAATACTAGTGAATTTACCTATTAATTTACCTATTAATACTAGCGAATAATATAAATTTATAAAAAATATAAATTTCAGTGAAATTTCTTTGGACCGACAAAAATCTTTGGTTTAGGAATCAAAACATGTACATTCTGATCCCCGCTTTGCCATTTACTTACTGGCTTTCTGTCTAGAGTGAACATCTGTTGTTTTTGCCTGCCCATCACCCATGTCCTCATCTTCAAGTACCAGCAGCTCTTTCTCACTCACTTGCCATGTTTTCCCTGGGACTGATCCCAAATCCCAGCCCCAAGGAATGTTCTAGGCCAGGACATTCAGACTTATGGTGATTAGTTCAGCATTGGGCATGCAATTTAAACCAGGTCAATGAAATTCAAGCTGTGACGTCTGTTAGACCTACTCTTTTTCACTGGGATTGCCCAGTTGGTAGAATACTAGCGCTATTGGTGGTCATCTTTGTTCAGAGGAAAGCAAATGCACTGCAAAGAAATGGAAAAAAACATAAATGTTTGGGATAATATTAATTGAGCACCTAGATACAGCCTTGAAAGTGAAAATAAAAGTGCTAGTTGCTCAGTTATGTCTGACTCTTTGCTATGGACGGTAGCCCACCAGGCTCCTCTGTCCATGGAATCCTCTAGGCAAGAATACTGGAGGAGGTTGCCATGTCCTTCTCCAGGAGATCTTTCCGCCCAGGGATTAAACTGGGATCTTCCAGACTGCAGGCAGATTCTTTACCATCTGAGCCACCAAGGAAGCCCCAGATACAGCCTTACCTGTACAAATAATGCCTCAGATACAAAAGCTAATAAACGTTCCACATATTTATTTGCCTTTTTCTTTTCCTTCACTCCCTCCTGTCCTTTCCTTCCTTCCTGGCTTGGTTTTTGCCACTTGCAACCAAAAGGATGGTGATTTTAGCAAAGGCCTTAACCCCTTTGGTCTTTACTATACAATTGATAAATGAAATGAGATCCCCCGCCTGTCAATGCAGGAGACATAAATGACAAAGTTTCAATCCCTGGGTTGGGAAGATCCCCTGGAAGAGGGCACAGGAACCTTCTCCAGTACTCTTGCCTGGAGAACCCATGGACAAAGGAGCCTGGTGGGCTATGGTCCATAGGTTTGCACAGAGTTGGACATGACTGAAGCAACTAAGCACACATGCTTTTATGACTCAAATATCCATTATAGAGATGGTGAAGCACCTTTGGAAATGTATTTATTCTGGGACACCAACTAAATATTCGGGGACTGGGAAGAGTCAGTGTACCCCAAAACCTTTCTAAGCTCTGGCTCTAGGGAGCAGTGGCTGCATCGTGTCACTGGCCGTCTCATCTGCCCTCCTGGGTTGGTGAATGAGGTGACTGCTCCCACCAAGTCAGACCTGTCCAGAGGGTGATAACCATTGCAAGCACACGGCTGTCCCTGCAGTGTGTGTAACTGGCACACTGACTGACCCAAACTTGGAGGGTGCAGGTAGAAAACAATTTTATTGCTGTTCAGTAACTCAGTCGTGTCTGACTTTGCAGCCCCATGGACTGCAACACACCAGGCTCCTCTGTCCTTCACCATCTCCTGGAGTTTGCTCAAACTCACATCCATTGGGTTGATGATGCCATCTAACTATCTGGTCCTCTGTCATCCCCTTCTCCTCCTGCCCCCAATCCCTCCCAGCATCAGGGTCTTTTCCAGTGAGTTTGCTCTTGGCGTCAGGTGACTTAAGTATTGGAGCTTCAGCTTCAGCACCAGCCCTTTCTCATTGTTGACTCTCCAGATCCATTCTCTGTACCAATTTTTATCCATCCATGATAAAATTTCTTGGGAATTCCCTGAATGGTCCAGTAGTTAGGACTCTATGCTTTCACTGCCATGGCCTGAGTTCAATACCTGGTTGGGGAACTGAGATTCTGCAAGCCACATGGTGAGGCCACACACACAAAAATTCTGGTCGTTTTAAGAATAGTTACAGTTCAGTAATTTAAAGTACCCAGTCTGCTGTAATAATGAAAACCAAACTTGACTGAAACAGGAAAGCTCTGTCCTCCCAGCTTAGGTTTGAGCAGTGGGAGATGGATGAAGGTTGGCTGGATTCTCTTCCATCCCCACTGTCCTGTTCACTTCTTCTTCATTTACCAGGCTGCTGCTGGCTCCTCCAGAGCCTGGAGAGGGTGGAGAGAGCAGAGATGGGGGTAGGAAAACTCATATTTGGCTGGTGTCACTATAACCCATGCTGTTGCCTCTTGGGTAGACAGTTTCCAGCAGGGCCCATGTGGGGTTTATGGGGGGACATTCTTGGGAGCCTTCAACTGCCATGGGTATCACCTTTTCTTCTTCAGCCCCTGTAGTTCACTGGCCCTGTCGGGTCCACTTTCCTTCCATGTGGCCCGTATGGGCTGG
The DNA here is from genome assembly GCA_006410935.1 of Redunca redunca. NCBI lineage: Eukaryota > Metazoa > Chordata > Mammalia > Artiodactyla > Bovidae > Redunca > Redunca redunca. The sequence goes on from SJYQ01026675.1 coordinate 26,570, forward strand.
GTCTGAGATGCTTTGCTAGGCCAGGTCCCTTCCTGCAGTCCCACATCTCATCCTGGGAAGATGGCCATTGTGGATGTATAGTCAGTTTTCAGGAACCCTCTCTGCTCTGCCACCAGGCTGGTTCAGCATGCCTCTGCCTGTGGACTTCTTGAGGAGTGAGCCAGACTTAGCCTCTGTCCCCCAAGCATTCCAGGGGACACAGATCAGACTTTCCAAGTGATTCTTTTGAAGCTGTTATCAGCTGAATTGAAAAGGGGGAAAGCCTCAGCCCTCCTTCATGACCCCAATGTAGGATGGAGACTGGTAGACTCACGGCACACTCTTATGCCTCACCAAAGAAAACCTGGAAGCTTCCTTCACCTCAACCCTCTGAAGTCTTGCAGGCAGATGACGGCTGGTGGACACATCTTCACAATGGCCTGTGTAATGGTCGAGCACCCCACTTTGGACTGGAGCTTCCTTGACTCCTAGTGTTCTCTGATACGTCTCTGCCTCTGGGATCTTAACCAAAACTGAAACGACATAAAGAGCCCCCTGTTAATTTCCTGTCCAGGAATTTCCCTGGTGGTCCAGTGGCTAAGCTTCTATGCTCCCAGTGCGGGAGCCCAGGTTTGATCCCTGGTCAGGGAACTGGATCCCACATGCTACTACTAAGAGTTCACATCTGTAATTAAAGATCCCATGTGCCACAACTAAGACCCGGTGCAGCCAAATAAATAAAATTAAAAACATATTTCCTGTCCATGCCTTGGGGTCACTGTCAGAGTTTTCTAGTTCTAAGTGCAAGTGGAATCTTCTTGGTAGAGGGGTCTCCAATCCTATCCTTGGACTCTTCCCCCAAATTATCTCTCTGTCCAGGAATCAGTAGGATCTGGGCCACCGTAGCCCCAGGAGTGAAGGGGGCCCACCTTTGCACAGGAGGATTCATTCTGATTTCTTTCTGCCTTGCTCATTTGGGAGGATTTCAATCATACCTGATGAGTCTTTAAGCACTCTTCCCAATGATTTGCATCATTATTTAGATTCTAACATATATCATTTATCTGAACACCTTTGTGAGTTAGACTCCTAAAAGGAGACCAGAAAGGTTAAGTACCTCACCCAAGGTCACACAGCAGAGCCATGGCAAAAATTCTACAAGTGTGACCCCCAGATCATTGCTCTGGCCTCTACACCTTGCTAGCACCCTCCTAAGCTCATTATTATCTGTTAAAAATCCCTCCTCCCATTTTTACACACAGCCTCCGAGATGTCTGCAGATTCATTTTAAATAGAATGCAAACATTTCCAGAGCTCATTTCCATTTCCAGCTCTGAGGAGTGTTAACATTGGAGTACTTGGCTGATCATTTTTCCTCTAGTAGCAATAATTGTTTTGAAGAACTTGACACACATTTCACCAGGGCTCAGTGCTACCGGGCGGGCAGGGAGCTGTGAGCAACTGAATTCCAAGAGCTAAATTTACATGGTACGGGTGTCCGGAGAATGAGCTAAACACCCAGCTCCCATTAACAATAATGAGAGGTGTGCGTTAAGCTCTTCCTCGTTGCCAGAAATATATCTCATGCTTTGGGGATCTGTTCTGATCCTTGGCCCTTCTGTACACCCAGCCTCCACAGTATTTGCTCTGTAATTTATAAAAGATGTGTGTTGCACCTGGGTGCCTCTGAAAATTTAACATAATTTAAAAGCATTCAACACCAGCCTTAAATTAAGTCTCCCCAAATCCCTTGCCAGACAAGTATAATTAAACTCAGACCCACACAGGTGAGTCTATTAATACATTTGAGGGATCAGGAGACCTGGGCTGGGTCTAAGACAGGAGCAGTTCCAGAGACTGGACGGAGGAGGAGGATCGTTGCACAGGTGGTGTGGCATCCCAAGGGCAGATCCCAGAGCTCAGGAGGGCACCATTGTTCCCAGACGCTCTGCGCCGCAACAGACACCATCTTACTCATCTGGCTCCGCCCATCAAGGAGAATAGCTTTGACTTCCCACTCAACACCTTCCCACTCAAAACACCAGGCTGGCCTGACCCCAGGCTTCTCAGCGGAGCAGGAGGGTAAAGTAATCAGAGTTTCTCCCAGTACTGGGATCCCTTGTTCATTGCGAGGTAGAAGGGTATCCCATGGACAAAGTGCTTGAGCTTAGGACCTGAATGATCTGCTACTACGCCAATAACAACACTTCCCACTTTACCATAGATTTTATTTTCCAAAACACTTATTTTTAAACCCAAGTCCCTGGAACCTTGGGTAGCATGAACAGTACCACTTTGGGAATTAGAGGGAACTGGTTTGAGTCTTGGCTCTTAATACCTACTAGCAAGTGAATTTCAGTAAGTCACGTCACCTCTCAGCTTCATTGCCCTCATCTATAAGGGGGAAGAGGATAACAGAGTTCACTCTACCATCACTTTCGTTTTTTTGGAAAGATGTTATCAGTTGGGGAATCTGGATAAAAGGTACATAGGAATTCTTTCTGCTATTCTTCTTTTTAGCACTTCATTTTTTTATGATAAAATTTATTAAGAAATAAAATATATGTAAATAACATTTTTGAGGACTCAAATACATGTTATTTAATTTTCTTTACCCTTTACCAATGTTTTCTTTTTTAATTTTTAACTTTTATTGGAGTACAGTTGCCTTAGTGGCACAGATGGTAAAGAATCTGCCTACAATGCAAGAGACCTGGGTTTGACCCCTGGGTCAGGAAGATCCCCTGGAGAAGGACATGGGAGAAGAATACCCACTCCAGTATTCTTGCCTGGAGAATGCCATGGATGAGGAACCTGGAGGGCTGCAGTCCACGGGGTTGCAAGAGAGTAGGACACGACTGAGCGACTAACACTTTCACACTTTTGCCTCGACAATGTTGTGTTGCTTTCCGCTTGGGAATCAGTTACATATACACATATCCACTTTGTTTAGATTTCCCTCCCATCAGGTCGCCGCAGAGCACCGAGTGGAGCTCCTTGTGCTCTAGGAGTTTCTCATGAGTTACCTGTTTTATACACAGTAGTGTGTGTGTCACTCCCGATCTCCCAAATCTTCGCACCAACCCCCTTCCTTGGTATCCATATGTTGTCCTTTGCATCTGTGTCTCTTTTCTGCTTTGGTTCCTCTCTAACATTTTTCCAGATTCCACATATAAGAGATAGTATACAATGTTTGCTTTTCTGACTTTACTCCGTATGATAGTCTCTAGGTCTATCCACATCTCTGCAAATGAAGTGTTTTTTCCCTTGTATATATGTATCACATCTTCCTTCTCCTTTCCTCCATTGATAGGCATTTAGTTTGATGCTGCAATGAACATTGGAGTGCATGCATCTTTTTGAATTGTGGCTTTCTTCAGGTATATGCTCAGGAGTGGGATTGCTGGGTCATAGGGTGGATCTTTTTTAGTTTTTTGAGGAACCTCCATACTGTTATCTGTAGTGGTTGTGGCAATTTACATTCCCACTAACAGTGTAGAAAGGTTCCCTCATTTTTATTTTTATTTTTGGCTGTACTGCACGGCATGTAGAACTTCCCCAACCAGGGATCACACCTGTGTCCCCTGCTTTGGAAATGCAGTCTTAACCCCTGGACCGCCAAGGAAGTCCTGCCGCAGCTTTCTCGACAGACAAACCTGGATGTTGTATTTCCAGAGTTGCCCCACCTCCATGGTGCAAGCTGGGTGAATTCACATGATGCTGAATCCCTGGCACTTTATCCCAGACTGCAAATCATCTCACTATTTCTCTTATTTCCAAATCTAAAAGCTAGGGTGCTCCATAAGCTCCTAAGTAAATATGTCCTTGTGCTCCACTCTAGGTGGGATTCTAGAGAAACAGAATCACTCAATTGAGACAATAAAGAAAAAGCCAAATTTAGGACCTGAATAATCCATGTAATGGCTTTACCTATGTACTTGGTGGGGTTGGAGGCCCCAACTGGGATTGTGCCTTAGAACTGCATAGTCCAGAGTGTGTGTGTGTGGGGGGGTATGTATGTATGTATGTCTCTGTGTATAATACATTATATATATGTGCTGTGCTTAGTCAGTCATGTCTGGCTCTTTGTGACCCTGTGGACTGTAGCCTGCCAGGCCCCTCTGTCCATGGGATTCTCCAGGCAATCCTGGAGTGGACATTTTATATATATATATACACATGCATTCTCATTAACCTTGTTTATATTGATTACATGTTGAAATGATAATATTTTGAACTTAATCGGTTACATAAAAATTTATTTAAATTTTACTGACTTCTTTTACATTTTTTTAATATGGCTACCAGAAAGTTAAAAATTACATATATGCTTTGTATTATATCTATACTATCCTGGAGGTATCTTTTGTTGCCATTGTTAGAGGTAGATAAATAGCAACAAGGGGTTTTATTTTTTGGATCTTTGTGTAATTGTTCAGAAACCTCAGAACCCAAACTCCAGTGTGGACATTGCTCTGGGCAACTGGGTCTGGGAGATATTCCTGTGACCCCTGTGGCTCAAAGGCTTCCAGCAGTGGATCAAAAGTCATCTTCAGCCTGCGTGGTTCACCAACTCCTGTTCATGCATGTTCTCTCGCCTTCCATGACCAGTGGGTAACCTCTCTCCAGATTCTGTGTTTATATTCCCGAGAGAAGGGGAATCATACTGGCCTAGCTAATGTCTCTCTTTTCCATCAGCTCTCACGGTCAGTCCCGACAGCATCCAGTTAGTGTTTGGATTCAGACGAAGCACAGGAAGAAGCTCAGGTGAGGATCGTACAGCAGAGTGAGAGGAAATCTAGAGAGAGAAGGCCTTTGTTATGTGCTGAGTTTTGAAGTGAAGTGAAAATCACTCAGTTGTGTCCAATTATTTGTGACCTCATGGACTGTATAGTCATGGAATTCTCTAGGCAAGAATACTGGAGTGGGTAGCCTTTCCCTTCTCCAGGAGATCTTCCCAACCCAGGGATCAAACCCAGGTCTCTTGCATTGCAGGCTGATTCTTTACCAGCTGAGCTGCAAGGGAAGCCCGTGCTGAGTTTTGTTCCCCTTCAAATTCAGACATTAAAATCCTAACCTCCTGAATGTGACTGTATTTGTAGGATCTTTGGAAATGTACTTAATATAAAAAGAGGTCATGAGTTGGGCCCTAATGATTTGCGGCCTAGGAAAAGGCTTGGGATGCAGACCTATGAGGGCAAAGATCGTGTGAAGACACAGGAGAAGGTGGTCCCTTACAAGTGAAAGCAGGGGGCCTCAGAGGAGACTGACCCTGGTGGCATCTTGATCTCAGATTTCTAGCCCCAAGAGCTATGAGGAAGCAAGTTTCTGTTGTTTGAGCCACTTCATCTGCAGTACAGTTTTATAGTAGCCCTAGAACACTAAAGTGGAAACAGGGGCAAACTTTATTTTCTTGGGCTCCAAACCACTGCAGTTGGTGACTGCAGTCATGAAAGTTAAAGATGCTTGCTCCTGGGAAGAAAAGCTCTGACAAACCTAGACAGCATGTTAAAAAGCAGAGACATTACTTTGCCAACAAAGGTCCATCTAGTCAAAGCTGTGGTTTTACCAGTGGTCATGTATGGATGTGAGAGTTAGACTGTGAAGAAGGCTGAGCACCGAAGAATTGATGCTTTTGAACTGTGGTGTTGGAGAAGACTCTTGAGAGTCCCTTGGACTGCAAGGAGATCCAACCAGTCCATCCTAAAGGAAATCAGTCCTGAATATTCATTGGAAGGACTGATGCTGAAGCTAAAGCTTCATTACTTTGGCCACCTCATGCGAAGAGTTGACTTACTGGAAAAGACCCTGATGCTGGGAGGGATTGGGGTCAGGAGGAGAAGGGGACAACAGAGGATGAGATGGCTGGATGGCATTACTGACTCAATGAACATGAATTTGAGCAAGCTCCGGGAATTGAGCAGAGTCCAAACAGAGGAGCCTGGCGTGCTGCAGTCCACGGGGTCGCGAAGAGTCAGACACGATTCAGTGACTGAACAGCAGCAACAAGCAAACTCACACAGCCTCAAAGATGAACTTGCCCCAGGCTCAGGTTTTCTGTCAACTCAGCCTACCTGGGCTGCAGACTTGTGACTGGTGAAGGCAGCCAAGGAGATTTCCTGACAGGAAGTCAGCCCACCCAGGTGCTCACGTCTCCCTGACTCTGTGGCTGGAGGCACCAGCCATGGGGGGAGCCCTCCCCTCACCCCCGCTGCGGTGCACTCCAGCCAGCCGCTCCTTTCTGCTCTGTTGGCTCCTGGAGGACGAGGTCTGCTTTGCACACCTGCTGCTGTCTTTCCCTCCTGAGTTGGCAGCAGGAAGACAAGGACTTGCCCTGGCTTCTCAGCAGCTGTGAGGCAGCTGTTTTTGCTTTGAAATTCACCAACCTGGGAGCTCCCAGAACTGCTACCCTCTTCAGTGGAACAGGCCCCGAAAGAGCACACGTGGCAGGACGCCGAATGCCAGGAGAAAGTGTAGTTGTCATCCGAGGCCTTGAAACTTTTAAAGTGACTCAGCAAAGCTGTGTACCCAAAACTTTATCAATTATGCATCATAAAGAAGTCATTTAAATGCTCAATGTACTAATTAAATAGTACTTTAATTCATACCAATATGGAGTCATGAACCCCACTCCACCCCTTTGCAAAATGCAGAGGCACGCAGAATGGACACCCCTTGAGAAGCCTTGCCATTGGAGAAAAATACACAGGGTGTATTAATGGAACACAGTAGAGAGATGCTTCTTTAAGTCCATTTTCTGTACCTGTTTTTGCCTGTCATCCTGTGATTGCAGAAATCTGCAGCCTGAAATCTCTACTCCTCCTGTCTGCTAAGTTTTTGAGTTCAAGAAAGGGGCAGCTGTTTGGCTTCTGACAGTGTGCAATGCGCCTCACTAGCACTGGGCTCTGAAGGTCGCACTTGAACCTGGGACATGTGTGGATGTGGCCAGCACCACCCTTCAGAGAGGCTCCACCTTTACCTCCAGAACTTGGGGTTCCTTCAGAACCTATAGCCTTGGATTGTCTCAGGATGTTCCTTATCACAGCCACTTGCCAGATGCATTGTTATATTGAGAGAAAATGGTTTATGAGAAATCAGAGTGACAGTAATTTAGTTTTTAACAAGGGAGAATTGAAATGCTTGCAGATAAAATTCACTTCCAGTGGTTATCTCTGGAAAATTTTCAGTTTTCTGCTCCATTTTTTGGTAGTGACATTATATTCATTTAAAAAATAATAATAAAGGAGACAAAGCATCTAAATGTCTCCTCTCTACAGTTGAATCAGATGCCCCACATAGTGGCTGTGGCAGACCATCCATACAGACTGCACAGAGTCTGGGATGACATCCAAGCCGTGTGACCCACCAACAGTCTAGCCCATCACTGGGAGTTTGATTGCCAAACAGGCTGGTGTGTTGGAGAGAGCATCCACGAGAGGGAAAATCCAGAATGTAGCCCCTGGCAGAGGAGAGGCCCTGGGCAGAGCCCACTAGGAAGCACAGCTTTGGCTGCGTGTCTTAGCCCAGCATTCTCTGCCCTTGCCTGACCCATCTCCCCTTTTAGGTTCTGCCTTCCAAAGCCAGATGGTGTGAAAGGAGCTGGTTTCCCTGAGAACACAACAAAGTGGCCCTGTCTTTAGGGCTGGAGGGGCAGGGGCGAGAGAATAGAGCTGCAGCTTTCTGCCTGCAAAACCCACATCTCAGTGTCCCGCCAGCCGCCTCCTGGCAGTCCCCTCTCCTTCCTCCCATGGGCTTTCCATGGGAAAGAAGGAGGGGGAGGAACCAGGGAATGAGCAGTCAGTATTTGTCAACCATGAGCCAACTGCTCTATGTGAATTAATCCCTCTTAGTTGTCACAAGGACTTGGAGAGATTGGGGTGATAATCGACGTTTTCTTTTTAAAAAACTGTTTGTTTCTGGCTGTGCTGGGTCTCCGATGCTGCACTGGCTTTTCTTTAGTGGTAGTGAGTAGGGGCTACTCGCTAGTGGCAGTGCACAGGCTTCTCATTGTGGTGGCTTCCCTTGTGGTGGAACACAAGTTTTACGGTCTGTGGGCTTCAGTCATTATGGTACATGGGCTCAGCAGTTGTAGTTCCCAGGCTCTAGAGCAGAGACAATAGTTGTGGTGCACGAGCTTAGCTGTTCCGTGGCATATAGGATCTTCCCAGACCAGGGATTGAACCTGTGTCTCCTACACTGGCAGGTGGATTCTTTACCACGGAGCCACAAGCCCTCTACCTTTATAAAATGAGGAAACTGGGGCTAACGACCTAAGAAATGAGTCAACTAACATCATGCAGCCAATAAGACAGGTGATCAAGACTTGATTCTAGATTTTCTGATATTGAAATTCAGGCTCCTGGCTTGACTTCTGGTGCACCCTGCAGGGTAAACAACTAGTTCCAAGACTCTAAGTCTATTTTTTCCCCCCAAATTTATTGCTATGGACTGAGTTTCTTTTGCCTAGCTTAGCAATATGTGTAGATTAGAGATGCAGGTACAGGGTCCATAGAATGGACAACTGGAAGCTGACCACACTAGGCTAGAAAATTGTGGATACAATAGGTCATGCAGCTTGGCCATTGTTCCTCCTGTGAACACCGAGCATGGAGAGTGTAGTCTCTCCGGCTCACCCCCGACTCCTCTTCCACCACTGCACCCAGCACCATTCTTCATTTAGTACAAGTTTAAAAAGTGTTGAACCACAGTCAGAATAAAGTTGTGAGCAGATGAGCCTTTTATTATGTGCCCTAGTGTGAAGGCTGCATGTGAAGGGTGTACTAGGATCACCTAATCACTAGGGCTCAAAATTGGGTAAGGAGTACGTCAAGGCTGTATAGTGTCACCTTGCTTGTTGAATTTCTATGCAGGGTACATCATGTGAAATGCCAGGCTGGATGAAGCTCAAGCTGGAATCAAGATTGCTGGGAGAAATATCAATAACCTCAGATATGCAGATGATACCACCCTAATGGCAGAAAGCAGAGAGGAACTAAAGAACTTCTTGATGAAGGTGAAAGAGGAGAGTGAAAAAGCTGGCTTAGAACAACATTCAAAAAGCCAAAATCATGGCATTTGGTTCCATCACTTCATGGCAAATAGATGGGGAAAAAATGGAAACAGTGGCAGGTTTTATTTTCCTGGGCTCCAAAATCACTGCAGATGGTGACTGCAGTCATGAAATTAAAAGACGCTTGCTCCTTGGAAGAAAAGCTATGACAGATCTAGACAGCATATTAAAAAGCAGAGACATTACTTTGTTGACAAAGGTCCATCTAGTCAAAGCTATGGTTTTTCCAGTAGTCATGTATGGATGCGAGAGTTGGACCGTAAAGACAACTGAGTGCCAAAGAATTGATGCTTTTGAACTGTGGTGTTGGAGAAGACTCTTGAGAGTCCCTTGGACTGCAAGGAGATCCAACCAGTCAATTCTAAAGGAAATCAGCCCTGAATATTCATTGGAAGGACTGATGCTGAAACTGAAGCTCCAGTACTTTGGTCACCTGATGCGAAGAGCCAACTCATTGGAAAAGACCCTGATGGTGGGACAGATTGAGGGCAAGACGAGAAGGGGGCAATGGAGCATGAGATGGTTTGATGGCATCACTCACTTGATGGACATGAGTTTGAGCCAACTCTGGGGAATAGTGAAGGACAGGGAAGCCTGGCGTGCTGTAGTCCATGGGGTTGCAAAGAGTCAGACACGACTGAGCGACTGAACAAGAACAGCCACTACTGGGCACACTTCGTCATGCAATTCATTGTTCTTTCAGCAGAGCAGAGAGACTCCTGTAAGCCCAGTAGCCTGGTCACTGTCCTTATGTAGCCAAATGTGACGTTTCTCTGCTCTGTGGGGAGGTGGGTGAGGGTTGAAGGCAAGAAAAACAAGACAAAATACTCTGAAGAAATGTGGTCCAGAGAAACAGACTCCTCTGAAGACATTAGAGCAACAACTAAGGGCAGAGTTTGCTAAATGTCTTTCCTTTCTCTGCCACCTTTAAGATTTTTGTCATTACAATAGATCACTGAGCTATTATTTATTTTATATTTTGACTTGACTCATTTGTATTTTGGCCACCTCTCAGGCAATAATATCCATCAAATTACTTTCTAGTTATATAGTTTTCTAAAATGTCCCTAAATTAGGATAATTGGAATAAAAAGTATTTGTGTGCCTTTATAAATCATCCGAGGGCCAGACTATGGCAATCAAGGCCCAAGGGGACCAAGAACGCTTTCCTCCTCTGCATGGGGCTGTCTGTACTTGGGGTCCTAAGAGCTGGAATCTGCCAGCACCCACCCCTCGTCCTGGTGTTGGAAAGGACAGTGACAACACAGGCCCTGAGTGACACTGGAGCAGTGCCTATCTGTCATGAGGGGTGTGTTTCCTGAGAACCCAGACTGCTCGGTTGTTGCAATGTGAGCAGGAGCCGTGCTTCCAGAACCCCAAATCAAGATACATGGTTTGGTCACAAGATAGAATATATATTTTATTATCAGAGTATAATTGCTTTACAATGTTGTGTTAGTTTCTGCGCTACAACAAAGTGAATCAGCTATATGTATACATATATCCCCTCCCTCTTAGACCTCCCTCACCCCACCCCCTCCTGCCCCTATAGATCATCACAGAGCTCTGAGCTGAGATCCCTGTGCTTTAGCAGGCTCCCGCCAGCTATCTATTTTACCCATGGTAGTGTATATGTATACATGTATGGGCTCCCTGGTGGCTCAGAGGCAAAGAATCGCTTGAGATGCAGGAGACTGGAGTGCAGGAGATGAACCCTTCCCTGGGTTGGGAAGGTCCCCTGGAGGAGGAAATGGCTAGCCACTCCAGTGTTCTTGCCTGGAGGATTTCAGGGACAGAGGAAACTGATGGTCTGCAGTCCATGGGGATTACTAAGAGTTGGGCACAACTTAACAACTAAACCATCACCACCGTATTGTCAATCCTAATCTCCCAATTCGCCTCCCGCTTCCCCTCCCCTCCTGAGTCCACATTCTGTTCTCTGCATCTGCATCTCTATTCCTGCCCTGGAAATAGGTTCATCTGTACCATTTTTCTAGATTCCATACATATGCATTAATATACAATATTTGTTCTTTTCTTTCTGATGTACTTCCTTCTTTATGACAGACCCTTGGTCCGTCCACATCACTACAAATGATCCAATTTCATTCCTTTTTGTGGTTGAGTAATATCCCATTGTATATATGTACCACATCTTCTTTTTTCATTCATCTGTTGATGGACATCTAGGTTGCTTCCATGTCCTAGCTATTGTAAAAAGTGCTGCAGTGAATGTTGGGGTATGTGTGTTTTTTTGAATTATGGTTTTCTCAGGGTGTATGCCCAGGAATGGGATTGCTGGGTCATTGGGTGGTTTCATTCCTAGTTTTTAAAGGAACCTCCATCCTGTTATCCATAGTGACTGTGTCAGTTTACATTCCCACCAATAGTGCAAAAGCATTCTCTTTTCTCCATACCCTCTCCAGCATTTATTAATCATAGACTTTTTAATGATGGCCATTCTAACTGGTGGAGAAGGCAATGGCACCCCACTCCAAAACTCTTGCCTGGAAAATCCCATGAATGGAGGAGCCTGGTAGGCTGAAGTCCATGGGGTCGCTAAGAGTTGGACATGACTGAGGGACATCACTTTCACTTTTCACTTTCATGCATTGGAGAAGGAAATGGCAACCCACTCCAGTGTTCTTGCCTGGAGAATCCCAGGGATGGGGGAAGCTTGGTGGGCTGCTGTCTATGGGGTCACATAGAGTCGGACACGACTGAAGCGACAGCAGCGTTCTAACTGACATAAAGTGATACCTCACTGTAGTTTTGATTTGCATTTCTCTAATAATGAATGATGTTGAGCATCTTTTCATGTGACTCTTGGCCATCTGTGTGTCTTCTTTTGAGAAATGTCTATTTAGGTCTTCCACCCATTTTTAATTTTTTTACATTGAGCTGCATGAGCTGCTTGTATATTTTGGGATAGAATATTTTTAAATGAAACATTTCCCCAAAATATGGAGAGTGAGGTTGTTGTAGCCACAGCACTTTTGGAGTAGGGTGGGGTGGCTGCTCTCCTGCTCCTTCATGGGTCTGGTGCTTACAGTAAAAGTTAACCCACCTAGGGGCAGCTTGTGCCCTTTGCTGCCTTGCTGGGTTTTATGAGCTGGCTTGAATGCAGCTGTACGTTTTCCAAAACTTTAATCCCTTGTATCTTATTACTTGAAACCCTCAGATTCTTTCATGAGCATGCGTTGCTGTGGTCCAAACTAACTGGAGAAAGAAAGAGAGGAGAGAAATGGGTGACGAGGCTAGAGATTGAGAGAGAGAATGAGAGCAGGTGAATTGATGTGATACAAGGAGCAGGAGGCCCAGCACTGAGATGGAAAATAAAGTGGAAGCCCAAGGGTCTCCTACCAGTGCCCTTTTCTGGCCCAGAGAAAGTGGCCGGAAGGCAAAATAAAAGTGCTCCCGCAGGGATGGGGGTCTTTATAATATTTGGGCAGAGAGACCTATTCACCATGTGGTTTTCCTGCCTCAGTCGCCTCAGGAAATTTTCTTTGTGTGTGTTGACTGGTTAGGGCTCTTTCTTTAAATTCTGTTAATTTTAATTTATTTATTATCCTTTTGGTTCTGCCGGGTCTTCATTGCTCCACGGGATTTTTTCTAGTTGCAGAGCAGGGGCTCCTCTCCAGCTGTGGTGCACGGGCTTCTCGTTGTGGGGGCTGCTCTTGTGGCGGAGCACGGGCTCTGGGGTGTGCGGGCTCAGTAGCTGCAGCCCCTAGACTCTAGAGCACGGGTTCAGTAGCTGTGGTGTGTGGGCTTAGCTTTTCTGTGGTATGTGGGATCTTCCCAGACCAGGAATCGAACCTGTGTCTTCAGCATTGGCAAGCAGATTCTTTACCACTGAGCCACCAGGGAAACCCTGGTTAGGGCTGTTAATTGCAAATGACACAAGAACCAGCTCAAAGAGTTTTCAGCAAAACCAGAAGGTACTGATTCTTGTAGGCTACACTGCACTTCCTTGGTGGCTCTTTCCTGGTGGCTCAGAGGGTAAATCGTCTGCCTGCAATGTGGGATACCTGGGTTTGACCCCTGGGTCGGGAAGATCTCCTGGAGAAGGAAATGGCAACCCCCTCCAGTAATCATGCCTGGAAAATTCCACAGACAGAGGAGCCTGGTAGGCTGCAGTGTATGGGATCGCAAAGACTCACACACAGCTGAGCAACTTCACTTCTCAGGCTACACCGCACAGGGGGAGGGCTGGTTTTGGGTATGGCTGAGCACGAACCTCAGACAGTGTCCTCAAAACTCAATTTTCCTTTCATTTTCAGCACTATTTACCAAGTTGGCTTCTGTCTTTTTAAAATGTAATTTTTATTTTATATTGGAGTATAGTTGATTTACAGTGTCGTGTTAGTTTCATATATAAAGCAAAGTGATTCAGTTACACGTATACCCATTCTTTGTCAGATTCTTTCCCTATATAGGTTATTAGAATGCACTGAGTAGAGTTCCCTGTGTTATACAGTAGGTCCTTGTTGATTATCTGTTTTTGTCTTTATTTTTTGACCATGCCACGTGGCATGCAGGATCTTAATTCCCCGACCCCCTGCATTGGAAGTGGAGAGTGTTAACCACTGGACCAGCAGGGAAGTCTCAGTTATCTATATATGGTAGTAGTATGTATATATACTATGTAGTAGTATGTATATATACTATAACATGTACAGTAGTAAGTATATGTTAATCCCAAACTCCTACTTTACCCCCTACCTTTCCCCTTTGGGAACCATAAGTCTGTTTTCGAAGCCTGTGAATCTGCTTCTATTTTGTGAATAAGTCCATTTGCTTCGTCTTGACTTTATACAGTCCTAACATGGCTGCAGGAGCACCGCTGCTGACATTGTGTTTGATTTCCAGAACATATTCAGTTGCAACTCACTCCTCTGCAGCTTTTCAGCAGATCCAGGGTTGTAGGAAGGTCAAAGGCCATTTTCTGCCAAACTCAGACTTAACTGAATGGCAAAGGAGAAAAACTGAAGGGCAACAACCAGGCAATGAATTTGATTCAGAAAGATCTCTTTGGTGGTTTTTACACCTTGATGTACAAAGTAAGTTATTGATTTCTGTCTTTAAATTGGGACTTGGATTATCAGATTTCTGCTCAGTGTGTGAAATAGACTTTAAAAAGATAAGGAAAATATTTTTTAAAAAGATAGCTATACAACCGCCCTTTGCAAAGATTGAGACTTTTGGAAGCACTCTCTGGGCCAGACTCACTGTGGCCAAGGACGTCCTTGAAGGCACAGGTGCCCGCTGAACCAGGCTGATCTTTTGGCTCCTCTCTCTGAGTTATTTCGCCTTCAGACTTTCTAGTTTTGCTCCATAATGTAACTGACACCATAATCCAAAGGTATGGGTCCAAAAGGAAACCAGAGGGACTTGGTTTAGAATTTCCTGACAGAGAGTACAGAATAACTTAAACTTACTGTTAGATACTGACATTTGTTTCCTCATAGCACCTTTAAAATAAGATCGATATTCTTCATGTATCTGTCTGGAGGAAGGGTCTCAGACAGCCTCCCCAGGTCACCTTCAGCCCTGAGATGATAAATGGCAGCATCCCGTCCCATCCTGTCCTGTCTCGTTCCTTCTCCACACCCGCTCCTCCTCCATCCTACCTTCTGTACTTGCTGCCCTTCGCAACCACCTCCTCTTCCCTGAACTTGGGCCAAGGCTGACTTGGCTGAGAGAACCACAGCATTGCTGCCTGTTTACCTTGGAATAATACAAAATAAGAGCTGTGCTGACACTCTTTGAGTTATGGAGAATTTTCAGTTTTCATGCTTTCTCTCTCATTCAAGTGCTGTAACGCTTCCACAAGGAAGGCTGAGAATATGCAAAGGTTCTGGGTCATTGCTGCATCTCAGCCCAGCCCAAGCACGGGCCCCAAACACCAATAATCTGGTCCTCACCACATGAGTCTATAGTCTAAGAAGTGCTCTGTGGGGCAGGCTCGCCTCTGCTCCACGAGGGATAAGCTGAGACAATTTGATGGGAAGCCGTAGGATGAATTTCTAAGATGGCTCACTCACCTGGCTGGCCAAGCGGTGCTGGCTGTTCCACTGGGCTTCTCCAGGGGCTAGTTGGATTTCCTCACAGCATGGTGGTTGGGTCCTGAGAATGAGTATCCCAAGAGACGTAGAGTGAATTTCTGTTGTTTTTTAAAAGGCCTGGGTTCGGACACTGGCAAAGCAGAATTTGTGCTAGATTCTGCTGGCGCAGCTGTCACAAAGCCCAGATTGCGGGTGAGGCACAGGGGCCTGTACCTCTCAGTGGGAAGAGTGGCGAGGAACTGGGGGGACATGTTGTAACACTGCCAAGTCAAGATGAAGGAATGGAAGCCCCAAGACGTCTAGTGACTTGCTGGCGGTCACTTCAGTAGACACCTTCTGGGGGGGCCTGTCCAGTTTGTTACCACCTTGTCTGAGATTTGCTCTGCATCCTTGGGGTGTCCTCTGAAGCCCTATTCATGCTAGGAAACCAGGTGCCATAGGAGTTTGCTGGTCTGCGTGAATAGCGCCCTCTGGAGTTTCTCAGTGCCGCCATCCTGAAAACACCACTGTGACTTGCTCCCAGGAATTTGGAACTGGGATGCAGACAGATGAGGACTGTAATTGGCAGACAGACCCAGAGTCCTGTCTCTGGGTCAGAGGAAGCCCAGAGCAGGGGCACCCCAATACATGTTCAAGATAGGGGAAGTTACTTCTTTTCTCTGGGCCTCATCCTTCTGTGAATGGTGCTAATGATCTGTGTTGTTTCACTGCAGAAGGGAAATGTACAAACTTGGCTCCCAAAGCACTTTCAATGTCATATTTCCTGTTTTGTTTTGTTTTTTTTAACCTGAAGTGTAATTAATTTAAAATGTTGTGTTAGTAGTGGATATGTAGCAAAATGATTCAGTTATACATACTTATACATACATATATTATTGTTTAGTCTCTTAGTTCAGTTCAGTCGCTCAGACATGTCCAACTCTTTGCGACCCCATGAATCGCAGCACACCAGGCCTCCCTGTCCATCACCAACTCCCAGAGTTCACTCAAACTCACGTCCATCAGTCGGTGATGCCATCCAGCCATCTCATCCTCTGTCGTCCCCTTCTCCTCCTTCCCCCAATCCCTCCCAGCATCAGAGTCTTTTCCAATGAGTCAACTCTTCACGTGAGGTGACCAAAGTACTGGAGTTTCAGCTTTAGCAGCAT
>SJYQ01026692.1:0-11025 GCA_006410935.1 Redunca redunca
CAACAACCCTTCATCTTGAAGGTTCATCTGGGATTCTTCAGGACAAGGTAAGGATTCTTGCAACTTTAGTTCTTTGTTCTCCTAGAAAATGAATTTTCTGCTGTACTTTACTAACTCTACAGTGTGCTTGTGTGAATGAATGACACATCCTGCATGAAGTAAATGATGAGCCCTGCTCTGAGGTTCCATGTTGACCTCATACAGCTTATGGCAGAAACCACTTAAGGGTTATATGGACCTGCCAGTGCCAAGAGGCACCCAATATCTCCATCAGAGATGACCATAAATGGGAAAAACATGTGGAGTGAACTCCCCTTTCTCTGTCAAACATTCCAGTCTCTTTGACTATTTCATTACCTCTTGGGAATTAGAACTACTAACATAATCTGTTAGATCATAGACTCTCAAGGGACTTGTGATATATGTTGTTACTGTGTACTGTTACTTAAGTCCTGAAATTGGATTGGTAGGCAGGAAGTGCCTAGCCTCCCTAGGAGTTGAAAGTTCAGAACTAGATGGAGATTTAGATCTAAGAGCATCACTCAGGTAAAAAGTTACTCAGGAAATACAGAAGACTTCTTCCTTTGGTAATTCTAGCTCTTAGTGAACTAGAGGAGGCTCTCCAGTGGTTAGATATTATTTCTATGGAATCTATGGGAATGAATTGGAAGGACGGGCCCTACTAATTTGAGGACAAAATCACTTTTTTCCTCACTGGCCAGCCCTTCACCATCTCCTTTTCTATCGCTTATGCTGTTGTGGTGACGCTTGGAAGGAACATCTCAGTTTTATGTTCGTGCCAGTCTTATTGTTGCCAGGAAAATACTCAGGGATGTGCACAGGCACTCAGTTGGTGAATGTTTTCCCCAGTGGCCTTAGCTTGGGAAGCATTCCCGAAGGTTACTCTGATTGAACCCCAGGTGGCATAGAGTCAAGAACGGTTTTAATGGTGAAAAACTAGACATCAGTCTGGGAAGCCATCAGATCTACCCCTGATACATCTCCACCCAACCTCAGTGATTGAACTAGGAGGGGTGAGTACAGTGTCTGCATCAGTAAGGGACAGATGAAGTCCAACCAGGGAAGAAAAGCTTCAGTGTAAAGTGTGTCTACACCCCCATCTAAGGCATGAAAGGACGCCTCTGGTAGAAAGATGGCATGAAATATAAAAATGGTGAGAAAAAACTAGTCGGTTTTTTCCCTCTTACAATGGGAGCTAACAATTACAGCTTCACTCCTTTGAACTGTGTACTGGAAAACTGGGATTATGCTTGATCCCCAGAGCCTAAAGAAGACATGCCTAATCTTCCTATGTGATACTGCATGGCCATGGTAACAATTGGAGGAAAGCAAACCATGGCCAGTTAGAGGGTCTCTTAATTATAATACTGTTTTGGAATTAGATCAGTTCTGAAGAAAACAAGGGAATGGGTAGTTCAGTTCAGTTCATTCACTCAGTCCTTTCCGACACTTTGTGACCCCATGAATCGCAGCACACCAGGCCTCCCTATTCATCACCAGCTCCCAGAGTTCACTCAGATTCACGTCCATTGAGTCAGTGATGCCATTTAGCCATCTTATCCTCTGTAGTCCCCTTCTCCTCCTGCCCCCAATCCTTCCCAGCATCAGAATCTTTACCAGTGAGTCAACACTTCACATGTGGTGGCCAGAGTACTGAAGTTTCAGCTTTAGCGTCATTCCTTCCAAAGAAATCCCAGGGCTGATCTCCTTCAGAATGGACTGGTTGGATCCCCTTGCAGTCCAAGGAACCCTCAAGAGTCTTCTCCAACACCACAGTTCAAAAGGGTCAATTCTTCAGCGCTCTGCCTTCTTCACAGTCCAACTCTCACATCCATACATGACCACAGGAAAAACCATAGACTTGACCAGAGGAACCTTAGTCGGCAAAGTAATGTCTCTGCTTTTGAATATACTACCTAGGTTGGTCATAACTTTTCTTCCAAGGAGTAAGTGTCTTTTAATTTCATGGCTGCAGTCACCATCTGCAGTGATTTTGGAGCCCAAATAAATAAAGTCTGGCACTGTTGTTTCCCTATCTATTTTCCATGAAGTGATGCGATTGGATGCCATGATCTTCATCTGAATGTTGAGTTTTAAGCCAACTTTTTCACTCTCCTCTTTCATTTTCATCAAGAGGCTTTTTAGTTTCTCTTTACTTTCTAGTAAAGTAATGCTCAAAATTCTCCAAGCGAGGCTTCAGCAATATGTGAACCATGAAATCCCTGATGTTCAAGCTGGTTTTAGAAAAGGCAGAGGAACCAGAGATCAAACTGCCAACATCTGCTGGATCATGGAAAAAGCAAGAGAGCTCCAGCAAAACATCTTTTTCTGCTTTATTGACTATGACAAAGCCTTTGACTGTGTGAATCACAATCAACTGTGGAAAATTCTGAAAGAGATGGGAATACCAGACCGCCTGACCTTCCTCTTGAGAAATCTGTATGCACATCAGAAAGCAACAGTTAGAACTGGACATGGAACAACAGACAGATTCCAAATAGGTCAAAGCTGTATATTGTCACCCTTCTTATTTAACTTATATACAGAGTACACCATGAGAAACACTGGGCTGGAAGAAGCACAAGGTGGAAATGGGTTGAAAGATCATATTTGTTGCCCTTTTATTCTCTGTGATATATGCCATACTTATGCCCTAAGGGTATAGATGTGGGTGTGAAACTTTCAGCTCCATCTTGTCCTCCTACTTTTCCCCCGTATCCAGGGCCCCAAAATGAGCAACCTGAAAGTCACATAACTCTTCCTCCTCGTCAGAAGTGTTGCCTTGGTTTCAGTAAACTTCAAACTGAGAGTCAAACTGCCCAAGAAGAGGTCCAAAAAACCCCTGTTACAGTACAACCTCAGACTAATCTGGTTTCAATAGAAGCTGAGACAATCGAAGTAAGAGAAATTCAGATAGCAAAAACTAAGGGTGAAATACAAGATGAGATGGAGGACAGAAGACAAAGAGGTAAACAAAAGAAGGTTTTTCCAATGTATTCCTGTGATCATATGCATAGAACAGCCAGAGAGGCTGAGGAATACTCACACAACCTATTGCCACTTTATGAAGCATGCACTGGGAGAAATAATCAGTCTTTGAGAGTTAATAAGCCCTTTTCTTATCAAGAAATACGAAGAGTTAAGGAGGATCTTGGAGACTATTTAGAGAACCCAGAAAAATATATTAGAGCTTTTAAAGGTGTTACCCTGCTTTATGACGTTGCTTGAAAGGATATGATGTATATCTTGGAACAAATGGTGACTCCCAACTCAAAAACTGGAGTTTTGGGGAAAGCTGTTGCTTTTGGAGATGAGGCTTAATAATGAATTGGTAGGGAAGAGAGAGGAAGAGATATCTGCCCTCCCCACTGGGATCAGGCTGTTCCATTTATAGAACCAGATTGGGATTATAACATGGCTAAAGGCATCGTGTCCGACTCTGTGCAACCCCATAGATGGCAGCCAACCTGGCTCCCCGGTCACTGGGATTTTCCAGGGAAGAACACTGGAGTGGATTGCCAGTTCATATACATTCATTAGATAATGTCAAATTGTCCTTCAGAAAGTTGCATCGCACTATGTTTTCACAACACTGATGAAACATTCATTTTCCAATTCCTTATCCTCAAATTGAATAAAAAATTTGATATCTTTCAAAGTTCTCATTGTACTTTGGCAATTAGCATGGTGAGAAATCGTATTCCATTATTGTTTTGGTTTGCATTTCTTTTATTACCAATTAGGTCCACAATTCTTCCTGATTTTTGGTAACTTTTCCTTTTTATTTTTTTCTCGGTAATTCTTCTTTGTACCTTTGTTTATATCATGATTGTTGTCTATTGAGTTTTTCATCTTCTTTTCTTATTTCAACTTTGGACTCTGCATAAATGAGATAAATGAGCCATTTGGCAGATATCTCCCAAATATTTCTCAATTGTCATTTTATAATTATTTGTTTTTGTCTACTCAGCCATGCAGGAATTTTACTACAAAGAAAGTTATGTAAATTTTCCCTTTTTAGCTTCTGGACAAAGATCAAGTAAAATAAAATATTTTAAATAATGATTCAAAATTCTGGGAAGCTGGAAGGTGTGATTAAAAGAATCAGGATGGGTAAAATCTGTTGCTCCCCATCCTCCCTTAGAGGTCGCAGGATGGGGTTTTGTGATGTCAAGCCTCACCCAGGGCCACCATTGGCTAAGGAAGTGATTTGCTGACCTCATAAATCATAAGGGTGTGGCTTCCCTATATATAGGGATGCTCATGGGCTCTGGAACAGACAACTGGAAGTCTTCAAAATGAATAAAGTGGCTAGGAAGCCAGAAGGTTCTAGAGCAGTTATGGAACAGCTGACTCTAGATAGCCAGGGGGAACAGTTGAAGACATCCTATCAACTCAGGTCCAAAGGAAGTATCAAGGTGAGCTAAAACCACCTAAGCTCATGTCTTTCTGTTTGACTTACTTAGTATGATCATCTCGAGGTCCATCCATGTTGAAAAAATAGCATTGTTTCATTCTTTCTTATGTACAATATCCCACTGCCTGCATAATACATGTCTATCCATTCACCTATCTATGGGCATTTAAGGTTGTTTCCATGCCTTTGCTACTGTACATTGTGCTACAATAAACACTGTTGTGTACATCATTTTTCTTGTGGAAATTTTCATTTTTACTGGATATATGCCAAGTATTGAGATTGTTGGATCGTACAGTAATTATTTTTTTCAACTGCATACCAGGGAGGGGGATGGGCAGGAGGTTCAAAATAGAGGGGATATATGTATACATATGGCTGATTCATGTTGAGGTTTGACAGAAAACAACAAAATTCTGTAAAGCAATTATCCTTCAATAAAAAATAAGATAAGGATAAGTAATTATTCTTCAATTAAAAATAAAATATAGGTTTAAAAAAGAGAACTGCTTCCTGTTTTCAATAATGGCTCCATCAGTTTCTTGACTTCCATATATAAGATGTTGTTAATCTTCCTGCAGTATATGGTTGGTTTACATGTATTTTTCAAAATCTGATTTTTTTTTTAATACTCTTAGGAGTGGAGCTCCCAGATTATTTGGTCAGTCTCTTCTGTTCTTCACAAGGCACTTTGTAGTGATATTTATAATGGCTCCTACCAATTATATCTTTGGAAGGAAAGCTATGACCAATCTAGATAGCATATTAAAAAGCAGAGATATTACTTTGCCAAAAGAGGTCCATCAAGTCAAGGCGATGGTTTTTCCAGTGGTCATGAATAGATGTGAGAGTTGGACTGTGAGGAAAGCTGAGTGCCAAAGAAATGATGCTTTTGAACTGTGGTGTTGAAGAAGACTCTTGAGAGTTCCTTGGACTTCAAGGAGATCCAACCAGTGCATCCTAAAGGAGACCACTCCTGGGTGTTCATTGAAAGGACAGATGCTGAGGCTGAAACTCCAAAACTTTGGCCACCTTGTGAGAAGAACTGACTCATTGGAAAAGACCCTAATGCTGGAAGGGATTGGAGGCAGGAGGAGAAAGGGATGACAGAGGATGAGATGACTGGATTGCATCACTGACTCGATGCACATGAGTGAGTAAACTCCGGGAGTTGGTGAAGGACAGGGAGACCTGGCATGCTGCAATTCATGGGGCTGCAAAGAGTTGGACATGACTGAGGGACTGAACTGAATTGAGTACCACAAAGTGTCCCCTCTCAAAATTTTCCTCTGCCATGTATTCTCTGTATATTTGATACTTTTTCAGTACTCAGAAGTGATACCTCATTAGTATACTTTGTGTATCTCTAAAAATACACTAGGCTTTCTAGCTGGTACTGTTGTAAAGCATCTGCCTGCAAAGACAGGAGTCAAAGGAAATGTGTTTTGGGAAGATTCCCCTGAAGAGGAAATGGCAACTCACTCCAGAATTCTTGCCTGGAAAATTCCATGGACAGAGGAACTTGGTGGGCTATGGTCTCTGGTATCACAAAGAGGTGAACCCCAAAGAGTTCACAGTAATTCACTATAATGAGCATATTTCATGTGTGTGTGTTTTTTTTTTTTTTTTTAATTGGAGGCTAATTACTTTACAATATTGTATTGGTTTTGCCATACATTAACATGAATCTGCCATGGGTGTACACGTGTTCCTCATCATGAACCCCGCTCCCACCTCCTTCCCCATATGATCCCTCTGGGTCATCTCAATGCACCAGCCCGTAGCATCCTATATCATGCATTGAATCTGGTCTGGTTATTTGTTTCACATATGGTATTATACATGTTTCATTGCCATTCTCTCAAATCATCCCACCCTTGCCCTCTCCCAAAGAATCCAAAAGACTGTTCTATATATCTGCATTTCTTTTGCTGTCTCGCATACAGGGTTATCATTACCATCTTTCTAAATTTCATATATATGCAATAGTATACTGTATTGGTGTTTTTCTTGAATTGTATTTACCTGTTAACATTTTCTTCCAGATATGGTATGCTATTTGACTTTTTTCATTCACAGGAGACAACTAGCAATTTTTGAAAGACAGATATAATTTAAAGCCCAGCAGCCTTGGGAATATTAGTTCAGTTCAGTTCAGTCGCTCAGTCGTGTCCGACTCTTTGCGACCCCATGAATCGCAGCACGCCAGGCCTCCTGTCCATCACCAACTCCCAGAGTTGACTCAAACTCACATCCGTGGATTCCATTATGCCATCCAGCCATGTCATCCTCTGTTGTCCCCTTTTCCTCCTGCCCCCAATCTCTCCTAGCATCAGAGTCTTTTCCAATGAGTCAGCTCTTCGCATGAGGTGGCCAAAGTACTGGAGCTTCTGCTTTAGCATCATTCCTTCCAAAGAACACCCAGGACAAATTACAACTATTTACACAGTTGTAGTGTTTGCAGGGAAACTGTTTCTCATTTCCTTCCACATCTACCTGGTGGTATTCAGCCACTGTTTTTGTCACAGTTTTTAGAATCTGTTGAGCACATGTCTCTTTCTAGAGGAAGTTCATGTGGATTATGAATTATGTGGGTATAAGTTTATTCCAGCTTTCATCTTTCAGCCTCTCACCCACTGACACCTTTTGATAATTGTAATTTTTTTTACCAGGAGTGTAAGTCCATTTCACTTTTGTTTGGGTACTCATAGCCATCCGTGTGTGTGTGTGTGTGTTTTAAGGCCCTCTGGAATGTATATGATGTGATATCTCTTTAATCTGCCCTTTTTACTTACTGTGACTCACTCTAGATTTCTGTGTATCCCAGAAAGTGATTTTTTTTGCAATTTCATAATGTTGGAATCATACTTCATTGTGTCTCTTTGTCATATTTTGTTCTCTTTTCATATGCTCCTAACAATTTTATTTTCTTTCATCTCTTGGTAATTGTGAATGCTGCTGCAGTGCATATTATTGGGACGGGGTGTGTGGGCATGTGTTTTCCATGACCTGTTGGTTTNATAATATCCTATGTCCCATTTTGTGATTCCAAGGTACTTTGATAGTCATGCCCATAAAGGTTCTGACTGTTTACATAACCCAGTGGCATATAATGGTCCCCTTCACTAACATTACTCTACAATTGTCTGTAGGGTTTCAGATATTGGCCTGTTTGATTTTTTAGTAGTGATATTGCATTGTAGTGTAACTTTTTATATCACTGATAAGAAAACAAATGAGGCACATTTCCAGAAGCTTCCTTCTAGGCCTTGACTGGTATTTACCTTGTTGAAGTTTTCTTCCTGATTGTGTGGTTAGTTCTTGTTTTTAGTTCACTGTGTGACCCCTGGCTATTTTGTAAGGGTAGGTGTCATTTAGAGCCTGGTCTCCTTGTGACTAATCAGTGTGCATCAGCCCAAGGTTTAAGGTTTTTGCTCCCAAAAGCTGACACAAGGCAACAGCATTTCTTCAGGTTCTCTTCTTGTTACTATGGTAGCTTCATCTTTAGAGGGATGAGCAAGTTCATCTTGTAAATGAGAGTAGAATGATGTAGAAGAAGCCCAACTACCCCCTTACCCCCCAGACCTTGTGTCTCCTTCTTTCTTGGTTTTATTGTAGTTCATATTTCTTGTTTGATAAAGCTGATATACAGAGTTGCCTTTATTGTGGCTCTACCCGCTGGAGTCCAGCTCCAGAAGCCAAGGATTCAACCTGAAGGGGTGAGCAGTGTCGGTGAGAAACTGAGGCAGCCTCTCAGTTTTCTTGGACTATCTGTATGTTTCAAGCTTGTGATTCTTTTTTATACTTTAACAAAAGCATTAGGTCAGAGGTTTGATATTTTCAGTTCCCAGTGACCCAGAATTGTTGCCTCCATGAATCATTGCTGCCCCACAAAAGGAGTTTCTGCCTCAGCAATTCTCTTATCTACTTTTTCTCATGTGTTCTTGTGAATACACTGTAACTCATGCTAATGTCTGTGCTGCATCACACATTCCTCAGTTTATTTCTTATCTTTCTAAGTCCTGTTTGCCTCTAGTATCCTAAGCTCACTATTTCTTATAAAAGGCTTCTAGCTAATAATATCTCTATAGTCCCTAATTTCCATAAGCTATAGTAGAATACGCTAACATTACAACATTCCTTAACTATTTAGCTTCTATTTTAATTATTCCTAAAACCTAAATTCAGCAAACTCTTTTGCCATAAACACTTTCCACACAAATAGGCTTCAGATAGCAATCCCTCCCATGGCCTCAAGCTGCGGTCTGTGTGCTCACCCTGGAACAGTCTTTTGTAAAAGTCCTTGAACAAATGTCAGTGATTAACTTTATGAATTATTCTCTGAGCACAGCTGCAGAAGGCTTTGTGCCTTCTCATGCTCCTCTTAAAAAAATAAGCACTTTAATATTCTTTTCAGTCAACTCAGCCGACAAAAGGAAAACAAAACAAAAAAAACAAGTCAGAATGATAAAGCCTAACTCCTTCATTCCAGGTCCATGCCTACAGAACAAAGGGAGGGGGTTAGGACTGTGCCTCCATTTGTCAGTAATGCCTAATGCGGCTCTCGACATCTACCAATTCTTGCTCCCTTACACCAGTACACAGAGGCATTCAGCAGTCGTTATTTCCTCCAACCTGCTCTCAGAAAGTGTGTAATACATCACTCTAAGTCTGTCCCTGTGGATTATACATTTGAGAGGTATTTGTGGAAATCCATGAATTCCAGCCTTCCAATGTAAGGCTTCTTCTCACCCATCCCCTTTGTTAAGCATCAGGGAATTCCCAGCACTGGGTGTTCATTTTATCTCAGTTGGGGTACTCACTGTCAGCAATATTGTCTGTCCTACTTAAAAGGTAAATCCTATGACACAGCTTTCATCTGCCCTTTTTCACTGACTCTGATTATCACCACAATTACCTGTACCGCTAACAATGACATTATTTCCCTTTTTCAATGCCTGAGTCATTGCACTTTGAACCCGTATTTCATTCCTTGATTCATTTATCTCTCCTTCCTGTGTACTTTCTTTACTTTCATCTCTGGGCATTGGGAATGCTGCTGCAGTGCCTGCTGTCCTGCATGCGGTTTTCAAAAGCTGTATATTTCTGAAGTATCTTAGGAGTGGACAGGCCTAGTCATACTTCCTGTATCTTTTGTTTCTATGAAGTCACATGGACAGTGATTTTAATACAGGCACTTCCCATTGATATGCTGCCACTATTATAAAAGAATCCACCTGACTAATATTAATATATCATTTGTGGTCTGGACCGTTTTCCATGATGGCCTTTTCCAGTGCTCAGTGTTAATGTCTCTTGGGAGCTTAGATTTAATATCTCTGATAAGAAACCCTTTTATATACTATTAATGGGCTTTTTGTACTATTCATAGGGCTTTTGGTTTTCGAAAACACTTCGAGTGGTATTACCTGGTGATGTTTACTTCCTAAGTGTGTCCCGTTTTTGTTTTGCTTCTTTGTTTTTACTTTTTTTTTTAATGTGTTACCCCTGACGTGTTGAAGGGTAGGTGTCATGTTGAGTACAGTGGCCTTGAGAATATCACATGTCCATCAGCAATAATTTGCAGGCTGTGGTTACAGAGAAAAGCCCCCATGCTGCAAGGTCTTTTTCATTCCCTCCTGTTTTAGAATGGCTACTGTTATGTTAGAGTTTTATTCTTGGTTGTGCATTAGAGTAGAATGAGCCAGAGAAGACACAAAACTTGGTATCTCCTCACTCTCCTTAGATCAACACTCCTTAGTTCTCCTTAGGGTAGCTGTCCTAGTGAAGCCCTCCTTAGCTTAACTCCCCTTAGCTTAGATCTCCTTAGCCCAGATCCCCTAAGCTCAGTCCTTCTCGGTCTCCTTATTGTGGCACTCCTTAAGATAGCTATCATTAGCTTAGCTCTCCATATATTTCCTTAGCTCAGCTCTGCTTAACTCAGCCCTCCGTTGTACAGCTATCATTAGCTCAGCTCTCCTTAGTTTAGTTTTCCTTAACACAGCTCTCCTCTTGTTAGGTTAGCTCTCCTTACTTTAGCCCTCCTTAGTAGAGCTATTATCAGCTCAGCTGTCCTTCAGTCAGTCAGTTCAGTCACTCAGCCTTGACCAACTCTCTGTGGCCTCATGGACTGCAGTGAACTGGGTTTCCCTGTCCATCGCCAACTCTTGGAGTTTACTCTTCAGGAAGTTTGTCTATTCCCTCTACGTTTATTTGGACTTCTCTGTTTCTAACTTATTCCTTCAATTGTATAGTATTTCTCTGCCTTTTCTTTCCTTTTTTCTTTTCTTTTTTTAACTTATTGTGTTTCAGGTCTCCTTTTCTCAGTCTTCAAGGTTGAATTCTTTCTTCCTTTTGGTTTCTGCCCTCCTAAAGTTGGTCCAATGGTTTGTGTATGGTTCCTATAGGGTGAGATTTGTTCTGAGTCTTTGTTTTTCCTCTGAATGGCTAGGCTGAGTGAGGTTTTAATCCTCTCTGCTGATGACTGGGTTTTTATTTTTGCCTTGTGTTTTGGATGAGGTGTCCTTCACAGGATGCTACTGGTGGTTGGGTGATGTTGGGTCTTATATTTAAGTGGTTTCCTTTGT
>SJYQ01026706.1:3340-25881 GCA_006410935.1 Redunca redunca
ATTTTTCCCAGTCTGTCATTTATCTACTCATTTTCTTAGTGATGTCATTTTGATGAAGTCCAATTTTTCAATTTTTTTCTCTTATGGCTAGTGCTTTTTGTGTCCTGCTGAGAAAAGTTTTCCTTCTTCAAATTTACAAATATTCTCTTCTGTATTTTTTTTCTAGAAGCTCTATGGTTCTCATGCTATTTTAAAAACTAAGGTTTAAAAAAAATTTTTTTTAATAAGGTTTATTGTAAGGAGGTTTCTGACTATAAAAGGATTACTTGATCAATGTAGGGAATACAGAAATTTTAGATGAGCATTAATAAAATAGTATCAGTAATTCTAAACAAAATCACTGTTAATAATTAGTACACCGACCACCTGTATTTTTTCCAGTGATACACAACACATACACTTTCACACACACTTACCATTTTGGGATCATAATCTATTTCACTTACTATATCATTCAAATATTCATTATTAAATATTCTCCATTATGACAATGGCTATAAATATATGTGAACCTATTTAATTAACCTATAAACTAGTTAACTTACTTTCAGTTCAGTTCAGTTGCTCAGTTGTGTCTGACTCTTTGCGACCCCATGAACCACAGCATGCCAGGCCTCCCTGTCCATCACCAACTCCCGGAGTTCACTGAAACCCACGTCCACCGAGTCGGTGATGCCATCCAACCACCTCATCCTCTGTGGTCCCCTTCTCCTCCTGCCCTCAATGTTTCCCAGCATCAGGGTCTTTTCAAATGAGTCAGCTCTTTGCATCAGGTGGCCAAAGTATTGGAGTTTCAGCTCAACATCAGTCCTTCCAATGAACACCCAAGACTGATCTCCTTTAGGATGGACTGGTTGGATCTCCTTGCAGTCCAAGGGACTCTCAAGAGTCTTCTCCAACACCACAGTTCAAAAGCATCAATTCTTTGGCGCTCAGCTTTCTTTATAGTCCAACTCTCACATCCACTGGATGAACCACTGGAAAAACCATAGCCTTGACTAGACGGACCTTTGTTTGCTAAGTAACGTCTCTGGTTTTGAATATGCTGTCTAAGCTGGTCATAACTTTGCTTCCAAGGAGTAAGCATCTTTTAATTTCATGGCTGCAGTCACCATCTGCAGTGATTTTGGAGCCCAGAAAAATAAAGTCAGCCACTGTTTCCACTGTTTCCCCATCTATTTGTCATGAAGTGATGGGACCTGATGCCACGATCTTAGTTTTCTGAATGTTGAGCTTTAAGCCAACTTTTTCACTCTCCTCTTTCACTTTCATCAAGAGGCTCTTTAGTTCTTCACTTTCTGCCATACTGGTGGTGTCATCTGTGTATCTGAGGTCATTGATATTTCTCCCAGCAATCTTGAGTCCAGCTTGTACTTCCTCCAGCCCAGCGTTTCTCATGATGTACTTTGCATATAAGTTAAATAAGCAGGGTGACAATATACAGCCTTGATGTACTCCTTTTCCTATTTGGAACCAGTCTGTTGTTCCATGTCCAGTTCTAACTGTTGCTTCCTGACCTGCATACAGGTTTCTCAAGAGGCAGGTCAGGTGGTCTAGTATTCCCATCTCTTTCAGAATTTTCCACAGTTCGTTGTGATCCACACAGTCAAAGGCTTTGGTGTAGTCAATAAAGCAGAAATAGATGTTTTTCTGGAACTCTCTTGCTTTTTCCATGATCCAGCGGGTGTTGGCAATTTGATCTCTGGTTCCTCTGCCTTTTCTAAAAGCAGCTTGAACATCAGGAAGTTCACGGTTCACGTATTGCTGAAGCCTGGCTTGGAGAATTTTAAGCATTACTTACTAGCGTGTGAGATGAGTACAATTGTTCAGTAGTTTGAGCATTCTTTGGCATTGCCTTTCTTTGGGATTGGAATGAAAAGTGACCTTTTCCAGTCCTGTGGTTGAGTTTTCCAAATTTGCTGGCATATTGAGTGCAGAACTTTCACAGCATCATCTTTCAGGATTTGAAATAGCTCAACTGGTATTCTATCACCTCCACTAGCTTTGTTTGTAGTGATGCTTCCTAAGGCCCACTTGACTTCACATTCCAGGATATCTGGCTCTAGGTAAGTGATCACACCTTCGTGACTATCTTATTTTACTAATTTCCTATTCTTGGATATTTGAAGTGTTTCCAATTATGTTTGCTGTTTTAAATACAATCCATAAAGAACCAAATGCTAAACTCTTTGACTGTGTGGCTCACAACAAACTGTGGAAAATTCTGAAAGAGATGGGAATACCAGACACCTTACCTGCCTCCTGAGAAATCTGTATGCAGGTCAAGAAGCAACAGTTAGAATGGGACATGGACCAATGGACTGGTTCAAAATTGGGAAAAGAGTATACAAGGCTGTATATTGTCACCCGGATTATTTAACTTATATGCAGAGTACATCATGCGAAACGCTGGGCTGGATGAAGCACAAGCTGGAATCAAGATTGCTGGGAGAAATATCAATAACCTCAGATACACAGATGACACTACACTAATGGCAGAAAACAAAGAGGAACTAAAGAGCCTCTTGATGAAAGTGAAAGTGGAGAGTGAAAAAGTTGGCTTAAAGCTCAACATTCAAAAAACTAAGATCATGGCATCTGGTCACATGACTTCATGACAAATAGATGGGGAAACAGTGGAAAAAGTGACAGACTTTATTTTCTTGGGCTCCAAAATCACTGCAAATAGCAACTGCAGCCATGAAATAAAAAGACACTTGCTCCTTGGAAGAAAAACTATGACAAAACTAGACAAAACATTAAAAAGCAGAATCATTACTTTGCCAACAAAGTCCATCTAGTCAAAGCTATGGTTTTTCCATAGTTACATATGGATGTGAGAGTTGGACCATAAGGAAGGCTGAGCACTGAAGAAGTGATGGTTTTGAACTGTGGTGTTGGAGAAGCCTCTTGAGAGTCCCTTGGAGTGCAAGGAGATCAAACCAGTCAAGCCTAAAGGAAATCAACCCTGAATATTCATTGGAAGGATTGATGCTGAAGCTGAAGCTCAAGCTCCAATATTTCGGCCACCTGATGAGAAGAACTGACTCAGGAAAAGATCCTGATGTTGGGAAAGATAGAAGGCAGGAAGAGAAGGGGATGAGATGGTTGTATGGCATCACCGACTCAACAGACATGAGTTTGAGCTAGCTCCGGGAGATTTAAAGGACAGGGATGCCTGGTGTGCTGCAGTCCATGGGGTTGCAAAGAGCTGGACACGATTGAGCAACTGAACAACAATATAAAACCAAGCAGATGGGTAGCCCAAGCTAAGATTTTAAAGAAACATCATTCCAGCATTTAAAAATAAAATAATCAAAGAAAAAAAGGAGGAAAATGAGAATAAAGAAAACAAAAAGTAAATTTTTATTTTTTTGGCTGCACTGGGTCTCGCTGGCTGCACGTGGGCTTTCTCTAATTGCAGTAGGTGGGGGTTACTCTTCGTTGCAGTGCACAGGTTTCTCATTGTGTCGGCTTCTCTTATTGGCACAGGCTCTGTAGTTGTGACACACAAGCCTAGTTGTTTGGTGGCATAGGGAATCCTCCTGGACCAGAGATCGAACCCCCTGTATCACCCGCCTTGGCAGGCGGATTCTTATCCACTGTTCCACCAGGGAAGTCCAAGAGAAGTAAATCTTTACTCTCAAGATCAAACCAAAGGAAGATTTCACTGAAGTCCTCTCTTCTCATCTTCCTCTTTCTCTTAAGACTTCACTTAGAGGATAGTTGTTTGAAACTTTCTCCCAGCTAACTCCTCTTTTCTTGGTTCTTCCATTCCCTTCCTTCTTTTCCCCATGTCTGTTTGTCCCCTGACACCATTCTGATGAAATTCTTCTCATTTTCCTATAAATATCTGCCTTTTTCAATGTA
Organism: Redunca redunca; assembly: GCA_006410935.1. Taxonomy (NCBI): domain Eukaryota; kingdom Metazoa; phylum Chordata; class Mammalia; order Artiodactyla; family Bovidae; genus Redunca; species Redunca redunca. Next base: position 7,211 of record SJYQ01026706.1, read on the forward strand.
AATTAAGTTGAAGCTCTATTGCATTTTCCCTAGGACCCAACCCTCATTTTACCAGTCTGGTAGAAAAACACTCTTTTTGCCTCTGGGAGAGATAAAGGTTGTGAAAATTCATACTGATTATATTTTTTTCTGTCATATAAAGAACCTATGTGAACAAACTCAAAGATATATAGACATCTTTTTCCTCCTACATGTTATTGTTTCCTTAGGCTCAATATCTAAAAGTGAAACCCTGAATCAAAGAGCATCAACCCTTTTAAGGCTCTTAATACATGTTGTTAAACTCCCCTCCAGAAATGTACCAACTTACATTCTTTTTAGCAAAACATGAGAATATCTGCTTCCATACCCTCCAGCATCTGGCTGTAAAGTTTGTTTTCTTTTAATCTTTGTCAGTTCAGTAACTGAAAGTGCTATCCCATTGTTCTTTATTTGCATTTCTTTGATTTCTAGTTAGGAAGAACTTTTTTCTTTTAAAGCTGGCCACTTTAACTGCTTTGGTGAATTGCTATGCACTTGATACTATGTATTTCTTTCACTTATCCCTCCAAGTACCGCATGGTATTCTCATTTTGGAAAACTGAGAGATGCACTGATTAACTCATTTGCCTGGGATTGCAGTGGGTAGTTACTGGCAGACCCAGGCCAACCTGACACAGAAGAGGCACTCTTTCCACCTCAACACTCAGTCTTCCTGTGATCTCTTTCCAGAAACTCCAGGGTTGATGTAATTTAACCCAAAGAATGCCTGGAACAAGACAAGTCTAGAGGTTGAGTTCCCATTTAGTTCTTCCCTAATAGATGGTGCATAACTTGGTCCATGCAAGAGCAGATGTGCTTCCATCACCTGTGTCATTTAAATATTGAGAGCTGTACATAGCAGCAGTATTCACAATACCCAAGACATGGAAGCAACCTAAATGTTCATCGACAGGTGAATGGATAAAGAAGAGGTGGTGCATATATACAATGGAATACGACTCAGCATGTGCTGTGCTCAGTAACTCTGTCCTGTCCAACTTTCTGCAGCCCCATGGACTGTAACCCATTGGGCTCCTCTGTCCATGAAGTTTTCCAGGCAAGAATTCGGAGTGGGTTGCCATTTCCTATTCCAGGGGATTTTCCCCACCCAAGGATTGAACCCACGTCTCCTGCATTGGCAGGTGGATTCTTTATCACTAGCGCCACCTGTGTATTCTCTGCTTTGTGGAAAACCGTCCCTATAGTCAAAGCTATGGTTTTTTCAGTAGTCACGTATGGATGTGTGAGTTGGACCATAAAGAAAGCTGAGCACTGAAAAACGTATGCTTTTGAACTGTGTTGTTGGAGAAGACTCTTGAGAGTTGAACAACAAAGAGATCAAACCAGTCAATCTTAAAGGAAGTCAACCCTGAATATACATTGGAAGGACTGATGCTGAGACTGAAGCTCCAATACTTTGGCCACCTGATGAGCTGACTCATTGGAAAAGACCCTGATGCTGGGAAAGACTGAAGGGAAGAGGAGAAGGGGGCGACAGAGGATGAGATAGTTAAATAGCATCACTGACTCAATGGACATGAATTTGAGCAAACTCCGGGAGATGATGAAGGACTGGGAAGCTTAGTGTGCTGCATTCCACGGGGTTGCAAAGAGTCGGACATAACTTAGTAACTGAACAACAAGCACTATCTGGGGGCCATAAAAATAACAAAATAATGCCAGCTACACAACATGGATGGACCTGGAGACTGACCGCCATACTGAGTGAAGTAAGTCAGACAGAGAAGGAGAAACATCATATGACATTCCTTTTATGTGGAATCTAAACAGAAATGATACAAATGAAGCTATTTATAAAACAGAAATAGATTCACAGACTATGGTTGTCATAAGGGAAGAAGGCGGGGAAGGGAGAGTTAGGGAGTTTGGGATCATCACACACACTCACACACATATTTAAAATGGATAACCAACAAGGTCCTACTGTGTAAAACACAGAACTCTGTCAATGCCACATGGCAGCCTGGATGGGAGGAGAGTTTGGGGGAGGATGGATACATGTAAACATACGGCTGAGTCCCTTTGCTATCCACCTGGAACTATCACAACATTGTTAGTTGGCTATACTCCAATATAAGATAAAAAGTTTAAAAAAAAAACTTCCTTCCTTTCCGACCTGCTTTTCTGTCCTTCTCACTGTCCTGTCTCCCTGATATGTTGCATTATTTTCCAAAAGATCTCTGACTGTGTCTCTCTGCCTATTTCGCTCTCTATTCCCTGCCCAGATGTGGATATTCCCCCCACGCAGTTTTGTTTCCATGGTCACACCCTCTGTGTTTGTACTTTTACCCTCTATCTTTCTCTAGACTCTCTACCATCCTCTTTGCATCTGTTCTCTATGTTCATCTCTGTAGAAGCTACAAGATAGTCATAAAGTCTGCAAACATAGAGAATACTTTATATTTTTACAGATTGAACCCCCTTGATTACTTCCTCTGGGATATGTATGTTTATTCAGTGAAAAAAAAATCAGAGATAAATTATATGAGATAAGGCATCATAGACTCATTTGCAAGGAATGGTAGGAACAGCATTAGCACTGTATGCACTGCAGGCTGGCCCATGGCCCTGAACAAGGCATCTTTAGTGAGGAACATATCATGTAATATTATTGAACATAGCATGTTTTATATTGTAATATTCATAAAACTTTTATTAAGTATATTCACCCATGTTTCCAAATTTTATGACCATTTGTAGTTCATCGGTGGATTTTTTTTTTCTTGCCTTTCCTTTCTCTTTACATTATCTATAATTCTTCATAAATATGCTCTTCATTAGAACTAGCCCCTGCTTTAATGACTTAGCTTTGGAATAGAACAAAATCCTTAAGTGGAAGTCTATTGAGAACCAGAAGCTGTAGAACAGTCGAGTTCTATTTTGGCCCTTTTATGTTTCTCTCAATGGCCAGAATTTTTGTCCCAATTAAGAAGAGGAAATTACTCAAAAGAGGCCCCTTAGCAACACTCAGCACCCATTTAATAAAACAGCATATCAACCGTGGCCTTTTTATTTTACTGAAACAATCTGAGAAATTATTAAAAACAGTAAAATATATCCCTATTGAGTACTATTTCCTGAGGCCTTTAAATGTTTATCTATTATTCGTTTCTTTCCTTTTTTGCAATATCATTGAGAGACAAAAACGTATTATTCCCACAGTACAAGTGAGAAGTGGTGTACAGATAGGTTGTGAATTTCCAAGGCTCACAAAGATCTGAAGCCAGAAACTGGGTCTCTCTGCTGACTGAATCCCTTGGCCAGGCTTTTTTATCCTACAAGAGGCTGTCTAGTTAGTGTAGAAGACATGACTTGCTTATTCATTTGCTCATAGAAAAATGAATATCTTTTTTCATTCCTCCCTTCCTCCTACCTAGAAAGAAGTAAGGAAAGAAAGAAAAAGAAAGAGGGAATTCCCTGGCAGTCCAGTGGTTAGGACTCCATGCTTTCACTACCAAGAGCATGGGTTTGATTCCTGGTTAGGGACCTAAGATTCCACAAGCAAAAAAAAAAAAAGAAGAAAGAGGGGTTGCCTGGTGGTCCAATGGTTAGGACTCTTGGATCCCACAAGTTGTGTGGTGGCTGGGGTTGGGGAGAGAAAGAAAGAAATGAGGGAGGAATGGAAGGAGGGAGGGAGGAAGAAAAGAAAGGATCCACAGCAGCCTGTCAATGACTGGAATGGCTCAGATGATAGCCGGTCACCCAGAGGCAGGGAAAGGGTTGTGGTCACCAGTGATTTCAGTGATTTTTCCCACCACCAGCTGTCATCACAATTTCCAGAAAAGCTGCCAATAAAAAGTAGGAATTAGCATTGCACAGATGCCCCTGTCCCCACTATTATGGATCTTGGAACTTCTCCTGATTGCCCTTTGCCCTCTTACCTTCCTACCCACAGATAAACAGGCAAGGTATTTGACCTCACCTGCATTTGAAGAACAACAGTACTTGCAAAGGTGCCTCCCTTCTGCCAGAAATCCTTCCTGAAGCTGAGTTATGATTTCTAACTTCCCCTAATCTGGATTGTTTCCTTACAATTAAAACACCAGGGATACGCACTTTATCCATACTTTCCCTTTTCCCTTTCTCCTCTTGCCCTCCCCCACTCCAAACAATGCACTCAAGGTTCTAACTATTGAGATACCATGTTGCAGGTAACTGGTAACTGAAGTGCTTATCTTCACTTCTAGAATATGTGACTTACTCATGTTGTACCCTTACACTGCACAGGGTCTGGCCCATTGCTGGGACTCAAACGAATGTTAATTGAATAGAAGAACTTGCCTAAGCTGGCCTCAGGCACTCCTGAATTTCAGTGTGCTGAGTTCCAGGGAAAATTAGACTGACTAAGCCAACTGCTCCCTTCCTGTCTGGGAAGAACCACCCAGAGAACAGAACAGGGAGGCCGCACCTCTGCAAAGGGAGAGAGAGGGCTTCACTGTTGTCCCCTTTGCCTGTGATCCCACCCCATACTTTTTCCTCTGTTACAGGCTAAATAAGGCAGTTCTGAAACTCATTTTTTCCAGACACGTTTGTGGGCAGAACTACTAATAGAACCTGCTGTGGGCTAGATAGGGATCAGCGTAGAGACCAGAGTCTGATTTATACCATAGGAAGCCCTAAGAAAAGTTAGAATTTGATAAGAACCTAAGTAGACTAATCTCTCAGGAGATGTATCTGTCTGTAGGGTTTTAGAGTGTGATCTCTAGAGACATGCTATCTAGGTTCAAATAGTATTTGTGCAATTTTTAAACTGTGTGACCTTGGACAAGCTACTTAACCTCTTTATACCTCAATTTCCTTACACACGAAGTAGGGATAACAACAGGACCTGCGTCACAAGGTTGATTAAATCAGTTAATACATGAACATGCTCAATATTGTTATTACTAACAATGATGCCTTTGGATGGAAGCAGGTTTACTATGCTGAGGTTTGTATGTGTAAATGCAGGGCTGGGGCAGAGTTAATCATCAGGGTCTGGAAACAGTGGAATGACTTTGTACAAATGAGTGAGAAGAATTTGGAGTTCAGGGTAGGGGAGCAATCAGACGGACGAGTAAGGAGGAGAAATGAGGGAGAAGGGAAAAATTAAAAGCCATTTCAAATTTCCAATAGTATAATAGCAAGATATCTTTTAAGAACGAGATCAAAATCATCTATGTTGCTGAGCTCTAAACTACCACTGAAGTAAAATGGTACAACTCCTTGGAGAGTAACTTGGCACTATCAAAATTAAAAGCTACATATCTTTTAATCCTTCCATTCTATTTCCAGGTATTTATCCTACCTTGGTACTTATAAACAGACTCATCACCTCTTTGTAATGCCAAAATTTGGGGAACCACCTAAGCATCCATCAGTATTGTCTATCTGTGCAATAGAATACTATGTAGTCATTAAAAAGATTGAGGCAAAGTTACACGTATCATTTATGGAATAATAGCCAAGCTAAATAAAAAAAGAGCTCTATCACAGGCAGAGAGAGAGCACCAAGAGCCAACTGGAGGAGCAATGATGAAGTCCAAGCTGGAGTCTATATCCTCAAACACAGAGATCATGTATGGAGTGGGTGGTGGGGGTAATGAGAGTTGGGAATGACAAAAGTCTCTGCAGAGTTTCACAGAGGGAAGAGCAGCATGACAACAGGTGGGGAATTAGCAAATGGACAAGTCACTGATGATACCTTTAAAAGCTGCTGGTGTTTGTAGGGCCCAAACAGATCTGTACTTGTGTTGTGCCTGAGTGGTTCTGGTTTGCTTAATGGACTAGGAACAGATCAGAGCAAGGTAGTAAAGGAGCAGGTAGATAGGGCTAAGAAAATGAGCCTGAAGCAATATGGGTGGATAATCACAGCTATATAGATTTTTAACTAGCTTATCAACTGAGCTCAAAGGATATTGATTAAAAATTTTGATATCAATAAAGAGAGGGACTTCACTGTTGTATTGTTGTTCAGTCACTAACTCGTGTCCAACTCTCTGTGACTCCATGGTCTGCAGCACATCAGACCTCCCTGTCCTTCACTATCTCCTGGAGTCCACCCAAATTCATGTACATTCAGTCAGTGATGCCATCTCATCCTTTGCCACCCTCTTCTCCTTTTGCCTTCAGTCTTTTCCAGCATCAAGGTCGTTTCCAATGAGTTGGCTCTTTGCATCTATTCAGGGTTGATTTTCTGTAGGATTGACATGGTTTAATGTTCTTGCAGTCCAGGGGACTCTCAAGAATCTTCTCCAGCACCACAGTTCGAAAGCATAAATTCTTTACTGCTCAACCTTCTTTATGGTCTAACTCTCACATCTGTACATAACTACTGGAAAAACCATAGCTTTAACTATCCAAACCTTTGTCAGCAAAGTGATGTCTTTGGTTTTTATAGGCTGTCTAGGTTTGTCATAGCTTTTCTTCCAAGGAGCAAGTGTCTCTTAATTTCATGGCTGCAGTCACTGTCCGCAGTGATTTTGGAGCCCAAGAAAATAAAATCTGTCATTGCTTCCACTTTTCCCCCTACTATTTGCCATGAAGTGACAGGACCAGCTGCCATGATCTTAGTTTTTTGGATGTTGAGTTTCAAGCCAGTTTTTCACTATCCTCTTTCACTCCTCATCAAGAGGCTCTTTAGTTCCTCTTCACTTTCTGCCACTAGTGTGATATCATCTGCATATCTGAGGCTGTTAATATTTCTCCCGGCAGTCTTGATTCAAACTTGTGATTCATCCAGCCCAGCATTTTGTATGATGTACTCTGTATACATATTAAATAAACAGAGTGACAATATACAGCCATGACGTAGTCCTTTCACAATTTGGAACCAGTCAGTTGTTCCATATAAGGTTGTAACTGTTGTTGCTTAACCTGCATGTAAGTTTTTCAGAGACAAGTAAGGTGGTCTGGTATTCCCATCTCTTTAAGAATCTTTCATAGTTTGTTGTGATCCACAAAGTCAAATGCTTTCACGTAGTCAATAAAGCAGATGCTTTTCTGAAATTCCCTTGCTTTCTCTATGATTCTAGCAAACGTTGGCAATTTGATCTTTGGTTCCTCTGCCTTTTCTAAACCCAGCTTGTACATCTGGAAGTTCTCAGTTCACTTATTGCTGAAGCCTAGCTTGAAGGATTTGGAGTGTAACCTTACTAGCATGTGAGATGAGCGAAGCTTGTACATTCGGTAGCTTGTATATTCTTTGGCATTGCCCTTCTTTGGGACTGGAATGAAAATTGAGCTTTTCCAGCCCTGTGGGCACAGCTGAGTTTTCCAAATTTGCTGACATATTGAGTGCAGCACTTGAACAGCATCATCTTTTAGGATGTGAAATAGCTCAACTGGAATTACATCACCTCCACTAGCTTTGTTTGTAGTAATGCTTCCTAAGGCCCACTTGACTTCACATTCCAGGATGCCGGGCTCCAGGTGAGTGACCACACCATCATGGTTATCCTGATCATTAAGACCTTTTTTGTATGGTTCTTCTGTGTATTCTTGCCCTCTCTTCTTAATCTCTTCTGCCTCTGTTAGGTCCCTACTGTTTCTGTCCTTTATTGTGCCCATACTTGCATGAAATGTTCCCTTGATATTCCAATTTTCTTGAAGAGATATCTAGTCTTTCTCATTCTTCTGTTTTCCTCTTTTTCTTTGCATTGTTCATTTAAGAAGGTCTTCTTATCTATCCTTACTATTCTCAGAAACTCTGCATTCAGTTGGGTATTATCTTTTCCTTTCTCCCTTTTTACTTCTCTTCTTTCCTCAGCTATTTGTAAAGCCTCCTCAGACAACCTCTCTGCCTTCTTGAATTTCTTTTTCTTTGGGATGGTTTTGGTCACTGTTTCCTGTATAGTTTTATGAACTTCTGTCCATAGTTCTTCAGGCAGTCTATCAGATCTATCCCTTGAATGTATTCATCACCTCCACTGTATAATCATAAAGGATTCAATTTAGGTCATACCTGAATGACCTAGCAGTTTTCCCTACTTTCCTCAGTTTAAGCCTGAATTTCACAATAAGGAGCTCATGATCAGAGCCATGGCTGGCCCCAGAGCTCCTCCATCTTTGGCTGCAAAAAACACAATCAATCTGATTTTGCTATTGACCATTTGGTGATGGGTAGAGTCATCTCTTGTGTTTTTGGAAAACAGTGTTTGCTACGACCAGTGTGTTCTCTTGGGAAAACTTTGTTAGCCTTTGCTCTGCTTCTTTTTGTACTCCAAAGCCAAAAAAATGAAAGTAAAAAGGGATCGGTCGTGTCCGATTTATGGAATTCTCCAAGCAAGAATACTGGAGTAGGTAGCCATACCCTTCTGCAAGGGATCTTTCCAACCTAGGGATCAAACCCAGGTCTCCTCCATTGCAGGCAGATTCTTTACTATCAGAGCCATCAGGTAAGCCCCTGAACCATCAAACTTGCCTGTTAGTCCAGGTATGTTTTGACTTCCTACTTTTGCATTCCAATCCCTTATGATGAAGAGGACATCTTTTTTTGGTGTTAGTTCTAGAAGATTATGTCAGTCTTCATAGATGTGGTCTACTTCAGCTTCATTGGCATCAGTGGTTGGGGCATGGACTTGAATTACTGTGATGTTGAACGCTTTGCCTCGGAAACGAACCAAGAACATTCTATCACTTTTGAGATTGCACCCAAGTACTGAATTTGGACTTTTTTGTTGACTATGAGGGCTACTCCATTTCTTCTAAGGCATTCTTGCCCACAGTATTAGATATAATGGTCATCTGAATTAAATTCACCCATTCCCATCCACTTTAGTTCACTGATTCCTAAGATGTCGATGTTCACTCTTATCATCTCCTGCTTGACCACGTCCAGTTTACCTTGATTCATGGACCTAACATTCCAGGTTCCTATGCAATATTGTTTGTTATAGCATTGGACTTTACTTTCACCACCAGACACATCCACAACTGAGTGTCATTTCTGCTTTGGCCCAGATGCTTCATTCTTTCTGGAGCTATTTGTAATTGCCCTCAGCTCTTCCCCAGTAGCACAGTGGACACCTTCTGACTCATCGTCCAGTGTCGTATCTTTTTGCATTTCCATACTGTTCATGGGGTCTCACAGCAAGAATACTGGAATGTTTTGCCATTCCCTCCTCCAATGGATCACATTTTGTCAGAACTCTCCACTATGATCCATCAGTGTTAGGGGCCCTGCACAGCATGGCTCATAGCTTGAGTTACACAAGCCCCTTCACCAGGACAAGGCTGTGATCCATGAAGGAATCACTGGTGTATTAGATATTTTTAAAATAAGTAGCTTAGATAGTGATCTAGCTGGTAAAGATAATAGAATGGATGATAGAAGCAAGATTTATTTATTTGGCTGCGTGGGGCCTTAGTTGTGTCACGCAGGATCTTCCTTTCATTATGCGGGGTCTTTCGTGGTGGTGCACGGACTGTCTAGTTGCGGGGGGCAGGTTCAGCAATCAGAAGCGAGATTTAAAATGATCTTAGACTGACAAATATCATATGATACTACTTATATATGAAATCTGAAAAGAAATGATACAAGTGGACTTATTTACGAAACAAAAATAGACTCACAGATACAGAAGACAAATTCATGGTTAGCAAAGGCAAAAGGTGGGGAGGGATAAATGAACAGATACAAAGCACTATATGTAAAATGGGGAAGAACAAGGACCTGCACAGAGAGCTATACTCAGTATCTTGTAATAACCTATAATGGAAGAGAAATATATGTATAACCGAATTGCTGTACACCTGAAACCTTGCAAATCAACTCTCCTTCAATTAAAAATGTTTTAAAATAAACTAATCTTGACAGATTAGAACAAAACACCAAAATCAAGAAAATGAAACCTGACAAGGATAAAATAAAACTCCAGATGTAGGGGACTTCCCTGGCTGTCCAAGGGGTAAGACTCTGAGCTTCCACCGCAGGGGGCATGGGTTTTATCCCTGATAAAGGAACTAAGATCCTGCATGCTGGGTGGTGCAGCCAAGAAAAATCAATTGTATAGGAAGGAGTGGGGCTGCCTTGACAGCAGTTTATGTGAAAAAGATTTAGGACTCACTAAACCCAAGGTAGTCACAGTTTCATGAAAAGACACAATGTCAGATCAAAAGGGATAACAGTGTCACTCTGCTTTAAACTGACCAGTTCTGGGTACCTCATGTTTAAAAAGATATTGATGGGGACTTCCCTTTTTTGGTCTAGTGGCTAAGACCCTGTGCTCCTAATGTAGGGGGCCCAGGTTCAGCTCCTAGTCGGGGAACTAGATCCCACATGCCACAAGTAAGAGTTCAAATACCACAGCTCAAGATCCTGCATGCCACAAGGAAGATCAAAGACTGCGTGTGCTGCAACTAACTAAGTAAATGAATGAATATTAAAAAAAAAAAAAGAAAGAAACTGATGAACTGGTGTATGTCCAGGGAGAGATCAGGTTGAAAAAGGATCTAGTAACTTCTCAAATAACGAAGAATTTGATGGAGTTTAAAGATATTAGGCAATGGCAACCCACTCCAGTACTCCTGCCTGGAAAATCCCATGGATGGAGGAGCCTGGTAGCCTGCAGTCCATGGGGTCACTAAGAGTCGGGCACGACTGAGCGACTTTACTTTCACTTTTCACTTTCATGCATTGGAGAAGGAAATGGCAACCCACTCCAGTATTCTTGCCTGGAGAATTCCAGGAACAGAGGAGCCTAGTGGGCTGCCGTCTATGGGGTCGCACAGAGTCAGACACGAGTGCAGCGACTTAGCAGCAGCAGCAGCAAAGATATTAGATATTGGGAAGAGAAGAGCAAGGTAGATAAATAATAACTGTCCTCAAATAACTGGCTTTTTTCAAGCACAGGCTAACAACATGAAATTGCCAACCATCCTACTATCTTGATTTATAAAAATGCAACTTCATTTGGTTCAACCTAATAGAAGGCGATGTCAACTCCTTTTGCTATGCTGCAGAAGGTAAATGAGAATCAATGGTTGAACAAGGGAAGCAATTACATCAGTATAGGAAGGAATTTGTCACAATCCGATGCTCAAGAATACAATGAGCTGCTTCACAAAATTCTCGGTTCTATCTCACTGAAAGAGCCCAGGCAGAGCTGTCTGTTAGGAATATTAAGCATTTCTGTATTTAGTGGGAGACTCTCCATGATCTAGCCTAAGTATCCAACCTCCCCGCAGTACAGGGACTACACACGAGACCACTTTGACAGCAACCCTGGCCATCCTTGTGTTGTCTTACACTGCAGTGTCTTTGTGCATGTCAATCCCCTTGGCTCGAATCGCACATCTTCTTACTACGTATCCTGCAAATTCTTACTCATCTCTCCACACACTACCCAAGCATGGCCCCACCTGAACCCTAAACAATGTGTCATACTCTTATTTATTTATTTTTGGTCACGCTGGGTCTTTGCTGCTGCACTCAGGCTTTCTTTAGTTGTAGTGAGCGGGGCTACTCTTTGTTGTGGTGCACAGGCTTCTCACTCTGGTGGCTTCTCTTATTGTGGGGTACATGCTCTAGGTGCGTGGGCTTCAGTAGTTGTGACACATGGGCTCTTATTTGCTCAAGACACGTGGAACCTTCCTGGACCAGGAATCGAACCCACGTCCTCTGCATTGGCAGGTGGAGTCCTAGCTACTGTGCCACCAGGGAAGTCCCATACTCTCTTTTATACCCTGTACCCTGTGCTTACTTCTGCAGTGGGACTTAATATTCTTTTGCAATGTTTTTGTGTACTTCTCTCTTTCCTACTAAATGCGAGTTGCTTGTGGACCAGAAATGCCTCTTTCATTTTCTATATTCCCAGTGATCAGAGCAATATCTATGGTAACTCAATAAATATTCATGAAATGAATGAGATTAGATGTTTTGATTTTATATATAAAAATTATCATACAAATGCATTTTAAATCATGTTAATCAAAACTAGTGTCCTTACTGCATGTGATACACACGGATATTTTCTATTTTTTTCATTAAAAAAAATAGAATTATTCTAGTTTCCAAAATTAACTTGGGTTCTCAGCTTTACAACTGAAACACACTGAACTACAGGGTCAAGAGGCAGGGATCTGAATGGAAGATCTGAGAACTTGATAGGAGCTCTGGGCCTTCTTCCAAAAAGATGCATATATGCATTAAATTAGCATTCAATTTCCGAGGCTCTCTGGACCCACTGAAGTCCTTCCATACATCACAGGTGGTGAGAAAGTTCCTTCTAATGCTTCAATGTTTTTTTTGTGAGATGCATTAAGAAGTAGTCTAGGAATATTTTAGAGTCACCCATGGGGAGAGCAGAAAACTGGCAGGGAAGTACATAAAGAACAAAGAATAGAGGGAAAATTCTGAGATGGGATAGGCAAGACAGATAAAGACAGATAAATACATGTGAAGAGTTAAAGGAATGGGGAACAGAATAAATCCTGGCTAAGGGTTAGGAGGAAGGGGAAGGTAGGAGCTGCCGGGTCAGGGTTTCAGGCCTGCAGAATCTGATATTCTTTCCAGACAATGGAACCTGGGGTTCCAGCCCTGTAGCTTTCCTCTTCCCTCCAGAGGGCTCACTATTCCTTCCTCCTCTTTTTTAGGCAGACCTTATGGAAACTCTGAAACTCTTTTTCTCTTTTCTTCCAGATGGGAAGCTCTGGCAGAAAGAATGTTCTGGCCTGTGTGCAACGACTCCATTCTCTCTGCCAAAGGATAAAGCGAAAATCTGCTTTCTTGGAAACCAGCTCCTGTCTTCAGGAAGCATGACCCTAGTGAAGGAGTGACTGGCAACTTTGTGTAAAGGGGAGGTAAGGAAATAATCGTCCACATCTGCTAGCGTGGTGGCACAGAAGGACAGTAATAGGGGAACACCAACGAATGATTTAAAAATGGAATCTCCTGTCTCCAAGATCTCAGCTCACACAGACAACTTACTACATTGGTCTTTGAATCTTAAATAACTCTGAAGTGTTTTCAACAGTCTGTTGAGGAGGAAACAGACATACAACTCGCATTTCCACAGGACAAACAGTGAGAGGGACATGTATGAGGTCTAGAAGCTCCTATTAAGCTCTCAGGAATCTTGGAGATTTTAAGAACTTCTGTGAGGGTCCAGAAAACCTGGAACATTACAAAAGTCCAAAAGTAACTGGACTGAGGCAAAGAGAATGGAATTTGGGGTGGGGTTAGGAGACCTGAGTTAGTCCCTATATAGAATCCTGACTCATTTTGTGATAACAGCCAGTCACTTCCTGGCTCAGTGTTCCAGTCCTCGTCCACCCTTACCTCAGCCCCTTCCCCTGCCCAAGAAAAATAAAATCACAATTTTATTCTCTCTGGAGAAAGTTAAACATGATTATTTCTGTAAAGCAATCTGGAAAATAGCCGATTTCTCAGGGTGAGAAGATTTTGTTTACTTTATAACCAATGTAACCTCCTGGGTGGTATATAAAGCCATGAGAATGGCAAACTTATTTGTTGTTCAGATCTTCATGTGGGCATGGAGTTCACAGGTGGTGTGCTTGCTTCTTCTGTTTTCTGGGATGACACTGTTGTTGTAAAGGCCTCTGGAGAAAGGTTTGGGAGATAACTGGGTAACACCCAACTAGGTCAGGGAATGAGTCAGGGCTCAAGGACTCGATACCAACCTCTCCCACTTCTGCCAGGAAACCTCTGGGGTGAGAGAGAGTCGAGAGAGGAGCCGAGGGGCGGGCCTTACTGCTGCCTGGGGCCTCTGGCTTGCGGTTTCACCCTGGTTTGCCCTGCAGCTGTAACGTGTCTGCTGACACGCAAGCCCTGACATGCTCGCCCTCCCTNGATTGGGGGCAGGAGGAGAAGGGGACGACTGAGGATGAGATGGCTGGATGGCATCACTGACTCAATGGATGTGAGTCTGAGTGAACTCCAGGAGATGGTGATGGACAGGGAAGCCTGGTGTGCTGCGATTCATGGGGTCGCAAAGAGTCTGACACGACTGAGCAACTGAACTGAACTGAACTGTGTACCAGTCACAAGTTTTCATATAGGATTTCATTTAGTGTTCACAACAGCCCTACATGGTAAATTTTCTTATTTAAAATAGTAAATTTTATTATCCCCATTTCACAGATGGGTACACTGGGCCTCAGAAGAGTTAAATAATGTGCCCATAGAATTCCGAAGTAGCGGACCCAGCCAGTTGAATTCCACTATACCAAAATACCTTTGATTTGATGTCAAATTAAATCAAAATAATGTCAAGAGTAGAGACTTCTTAAGCCTTCCAGGAGTAGTAAGAAGCAAACCAGGTAAGAGATAATGAATGGAGATCTCTTAATCTCTGAATGTAAGTACTAAGAAAACCCTTTAACTGTTGGGTTTGCATAGGCCTCTTTGTGATCGGAGATGCCAGTGAAACCTTGGTACCCTCTAGTGGAAGTTTCCTGCATTCACACAACTTCCACCCCGAAGAGCTGGAACTGGAGAGCATCCCCAAAGAATGGCCAGGTAGGAGATACATGTTCATATGTCAGGGTCCATAGAAGGTAAAGGAAAGAACAAAGACCAGAGGGAAGGTGTGTTGAACAATTGGTTCACAAGGGAACCTAAAGGGAGTCTTTGTCAGGCCTTTATGCATTATTAATAGGAACTCAACCCTGGTGGCTCTCTGTCAGTGAAGAATCCCCCTGCAGTTCAGGAGACTGAGTTTGATCACCGGGTAGGGAAGATCTGCTGGAGAAGGAAATGGCAGAACACTCTAGTATTCTTGCCTGAGAAATCCCATGGAGTGGGCTACAGTCTGTGGCGTTGCAAGAGTCGGACATGACTTAGCAACTAAACCACCACCACACATCAGTAGGGGCTGTAGGTTTTTAGGACTCTGGAGTGCTACTTTTTTTAATGGGGAAAATCAGTGATCAGCGATATGAAGTGACTCCCAAGGCCACAAGGAAGTCAATGTCAGCAATGGTGAGACTAGAACCCATGTTTCCTGCCTCCCAAACCTTTCCATTATATCACACTTTCTGTTTGTTGGGAACCCAGCCTATGAGAACAAGCTCCCAGGCTCCTGAACCTCATGCCCACACCCTGCAGGCACTGCTGGAGCTTCTTCCGCAAGTTCCCAGTGCCAAGATGTCAGATTTATTCCTGTCTCTTTCCTCCTGCAGAGGTAATCCCTGGGAATGGAAGTGGGTTAGAAACAGATTACTCTGATCCAGGGGCTTTGCTCTCTCCTCCCTGAACGTGGCGGGTAGGGAGAGGAGAGGGGAAGTCACAAATAGCCTGAAATTCCCTTTCAGGATTATCGCTTGATTTAGCCAGCTGGGGTGAAAGTGGAGCAAGAAGAGGGGAGGGATTAACTTGAGACCTCACTTGAACAGCAGGATGCATGGGCTTCTTTTCTGGCTGAGCCAGGACCAGCAGTATCTCATCCTAAACATACCTTTAGAAATAAAGAGTCTGAGGCAGGCAGAAAGAGATACAAGAGAAAGCCTTTGTCTTCAGCTGCAGGGATAAATGGAAGGATGCATGAGACAGAACAGTGAGAAGAAAGTCACGCAGCACAGAAAAAAGGAATCACTTTGGGGTATGGAAACAATCTACATTTTGATGGTTTTAGCTTTAACATAAGATCTTCGTTTTTTCCCTAGCAAGAGACCTAACACACATAAGGCTTCCTGGGGATTTCCAATTCATATCCAGGTTATGGGCTCTTTTGCTTTAGGGACACTGCACTGGGGGTGGAATCTGGGACCACTGATATTATCTGTGTCAGCACAAGGAGCAGTTCCACTTACCAGGACCCTGCTAGGCTCCATCTATCCCTTCCATGGCTATGATGGGGCTTGGAAGCAGTTATCCTAACTAACCAGAACAGGACATGTATTAACATTTACTAAGTTAGTAACAATTCTGAGATAGGCACTTAATTACTCCTTTTCTACAGTGAGAAAAAGAGGTGTAACTAAGATGTACACTCAGGCACTATTTTAAAAGAGCCTTGTCAACTCTCCAAGTGACGTAAAAACTCTGCTAACGTTAGCTAAAGATCAGTTGAGACCATTTCTTAGAAAGTTAGAAGTCACGGTTTCTATGTCACCTTACCTTGGACAATTCACTTCATTTGCTCTTCATGCTCTCATCCAAGGGAGGGAAGTACAGTATAAACACAGGGCAAGCCTACTGCTCACTTCAATCCAAGTGTCATATTGTTTACTGTAAGCAATAAACATATTGTAATCAGATTCTTCCAATTCTCCAGAAGTATTTTCCTTGTTCAAATCACCAGTGCTTCTCCTGGAAAGTAGGTTGGTGTTTAGTCGCTAAGTCGTGTCTGACTGTTTTTGTGACTCCATGAACTGCAGACTGTAGGGCTTCTCTGTCCATGGAATTTTCCTGGCCAAGAATACTAGAGTGGGTTGCCATTTCCTTCTCCAGGGAATCTTCCTGACCTGGGGATCAAACCCATGTCTCCTGCATTGGCAAGCAGATTCTTTACCCACTGAGACAGCAGGGAAACCCAGAATGTAGGTCTACCAGGCAGAATTCCAGAAGTTCCAATCTTTAACATTGTCTGCCACTGTGGTGGTGTGGGGGGGATGCAGGCACAGTGTACGTCCCACTGCTCATGGGATATCCCATCCTCTTTGGATCCATTTAGAATAAGACAATGAGTGGTCCCAGGAACTCCCTATATTTGGGGAAACACAGAAATCAACTTTGCCTCTGCCTCATGATAGTTTCAGTGAAGGCAATGGCACCCCACTCCAGCACTCTTGCCTGGAAAATCCCATGGACTGAGGGGCCTAGTGGGCTGCAGTCCATGGGGTCACGAAGAGTCGGACACGACTGAGAGACTTCACTTTCACTTTTCACTTTCCTGCATTGGAGAAGGTAATGGCAACCCACACTAGTGTTCTTGCATGGAGAATCTCAGGGACGGCAGAGCCTGGTGGGCTGCCGTCTATGGGGTCGCACAGAGTCAGATACGACTGAAGCAATTTAGCAGCAGCAGCATGATAGTTTATCTGGGATTCTACTGATTCACTTATTTTTTCCCATGATCCACTTAATAAATAAATATTTGAGTGTCTACTATGTGCAAGACTGTTTCTTTGCAAGGCTGAGCCCCTAACCTTATTCCTTCCTCTAATTACAAAATGAGTTTCCTTTTCTTGTTCTTGATTTTTCTGTAGTGTGACCTTCTATGTTTGTGGAATTAAGAAGTATCCTTTTCATGTTAACATCCCCAGGTAGACAGCTCCCAATTCTCCAGGCAGTTAATGAGACAGGAAGATAATATGAATTCTCCAAAGAGCAGCTATGAAACCCACTTACAACTGATCCCTGAATGAATTAAAAGCAATTGACTCCCCTTATTATTTCATCCAGGTTGACATAAACAAGTTTGTGTTCCCTGAGAAACTGACCAGAGGGAAGGCGGAGACGATCTAGGATGTGTTGGCTACCATGTGAGATGAACATAAGACTCTACAGTGAAGCAGATAATTCCAGAAAGACAGTATCAATGTTATGCATTAATAACCACTCATCATGGAGTGGGGTTTCCTCACTTTTCAGGAAAACCAGTTTAAAAAAAACCAATTCATGTTCTACAGGACTTTGTTAATAAATAAATAAATATATATATATCTTACTTAATGCTTAATATATTCTTTAGCATATACATATAACACCTAATTTCATGTCACTGTTAATGTGTCATGCTATAGGTTCGAGGCTATGGCTAAGACTTGTGAGAAAATCCTTAGCTTTGAAGACTATATAAGTACTTTCCTGGCAGTCCAGTGGTTAAGACTGTGCTTCCACTGCAGACAGCATGAGCTCAATCCCTGGTTGGGGAACTAAGATCCCACAAGCTGCGGTGAAGCCAAAAAATGTGTGTGTGGGTGTGTGTGTACACAGTATAGTCAAAAAGTCGAGATTTAAGACATCAGATCCCCAAATCCAAAAGTAATCTCCCTTTACTTTGCCAGTTGTTAGCATTTTACTTGGACCTTTGTAGCAATTCTATTGTACAGCTCATAGATCCCAACTCATTGCAAAATACCATAGGTAAGTGTTCAATAAACATTAATTGGCAGAATGAGATAAAAACCTAAGGGTAAGTATGAAAAGTGCTTATTATTCACCTATGGTTACAGTACTGGATTTTCCAGGATGATCCCAACAACATGAATCCTTTAACCACTTAATGTTAAGAAATACAGTACAGTAGTCAGTGCATGGGTTCTGGAGTCAGACTGCTTGAATTTGAACCCCAGTTCTGCCAATTATCAGCCGTGTGACCTTAAATAAATTATGTACATAATTTCGAGGCGGCGCATCTTGTTGTTATATACAAGAATATTACTCGTTTGAGATGAGGATTGAGTTAAATTTATAAAATACTCAGAAAATTGCCTCAGTTCAGTTCAGTCGCTCAGTCGTGTCCAACTCTTTGCGACCCCACGAATTGCAGCAGGCCAGGCCTCCCTGTTCACCATATTCCGGAGTTCACTCAGACTCACATCCATCGAGTCCGTGATGCCATCCAGCCATCTCTTCCTCTGTCGTCCCCTTCTCCTTCTGCCCCCAATCCCTCCCAGCATCAGAGTCTTCTAATGAGTCAACTCTTCGCATGAGGTGGCCAAAGTACTGGAGTTTCAGCTTCAGC
>SJYQ01026728.1:0-14222 GCA_006410935.1 Redunca redunca
CAGGAGCGCGCCTAACAGAAGCCTCTCCTGGTTCACTGCGGCAAGAAATCACCTGACGGGAGGATGTGGCCGCGAGGCAGGCTAGGTAACGGCCCTTCACCCCCGCCACTGTGCTTAGCTGCTCTGTTGTGTCCGACTCTGCGACCCCACGGACTATAACCCTCCAGGCTCCTCTGTCCATGGACTTCTCCAGGCAAGAATATTGGAGTGGGTTGCCCTTCCCTTCTACAGGGGATCTTTCTGACCCAGGGATCAAACCCCACTCTCTGCACTGCAAGTGAATTCCCTACCCTCTAAGCCACCAGGGAGGTGCCCCCTGCCACTGAGACATCCTTAAAACACAGAGGTGCTAGGAGACTCGGTATCTCCTGATTCCACATTCCCCAAAGACCCACAGTGTCCGTGCAGAACACAAGAGCACCGGCCATCAGGGGGACGACACACACCCCTTCCCAGGGCAGTAAAACTCCGGACACTGGAGAGGGCATGTGATTCCACAGGGGCCCTCACACATCCAAATCAACCCTTATCTTTCTCATCTTTGCTCTTTAGCTCTCAGCCTGGGGCTGGGAAGAGGACTCTTTCAAGGCTGGGTGTGTCCCAGAGGTAACAGGGAATGAGGCAGCAAAGAGAGCGGGAGCGTGACCCAACCCTGCCAGGTGGTTTCAGGTCACACACGTGTGGGAGCACCTCCCATGTGCTTCATGCTATCCCACCTGGATCAAAAAATATGCCTAAATTAAGGCAGACTGTGGAAGCGAGAACATCGCACTCTGATCAGCAGAGAGCCCATCATGAGAACACAGCAGTAAGCCCTTCTGGTGCAGAGAGCTTCAGAGTTTCCAAAGCATTTTGCCCTTTGGGTGCTGGAGCCTTGTCCACTGAAGTGATGGGAGCAGACACCCTGCTCCCCTCTTGATGGACCAGACATTCGAGGTCTCCTGACTTGCCCATGGCCTCACAGACAGATGGGAGAGCAGGCCTGGGACCCGAGTCACACGCTGTGCTGCTTCACGGCCAAGGCTGGACACAATCCTCGGCTCCCTCTCTTCCCAATCCACCTCGTCCAAAATAAAGGTTTTCAAGTCGTGATGCCAAGACTCTGGTTTGTGATTGGTAAACAGGGAGACTGGGTCAGCCCCTGGCCAGCCAGTGCCTGCCCACTCACCCTGCGGAGGGGCACGCTGGCTCCCACACACAGCCCCCAGCCAATCCCCTCTTTGTTTCCTCTGAACAATCGGAGCCCAGTTCTCTCCCACCTTCTCCCTGATATTCCTGGAAATGGCCTTTCTTTTCTGTTGGAAATAAATTTGTTTTGTTTCTGCATTTGTTTCAGCTCTGATATATGCTCCTGAGTGTCGTGCCACTCTCTAAATTTTCAGTGTCTTTTTAAGGGAATAAGAACACCAATTCCATTATAAATAAGAGTTTAGGAGACTTCATAAATATTAAAATAGAAATGAGTTAATCATTGCTTGGGAGTTTTTCTTTTTCAGAACTGTAGATATCTTTTGCATTACAGAGAACTCAGTTATTACAGAATGTGAGTCTATTCCTGTTTTTCTCCACATTTCCTGGACTGAACTGTTTTTCTTTTTTGTTGTCATTTGGTTTTTCTCATGTCTGCTGGTCCTTCCACCCCATCATTCTCTTGGGTTCTCTGCCATCTTTTGTTGTATGTTTCTCTGTCCTTTGCTGCTGCTGCTGCTAAGTCGCTTCAGTTGTGTCCGACTCTGTGCGACCCCATAGACAGAAGCCCACCAGGCTCCCCCGTCCCCGGGATTCTCCAGGCAAGAACACTGGAGTGGGCTGCCGTTCCCTTCTCCAATGCATGAAAGTGAAAAGTGAAAGTGAAGTCGCTCAGTCATATCCGACTCTTAGCGACCCCATGGACCACAGCCCACCAGGTTCCTCCATCCATGGGATTTTCCAGGCAAGAGTACTGGACTGGGGTGCCATTGCCTTCTCCTTCTCTGTCCTTTAGATGCCCAGAAAAGCAAACAACCCAAACTGCCCAGATTTCCGAGGCTCTCACATCCCAAATATTTTCACCGCACAAAGATGTGCACACCCTTGCTCCTGGAGACAAGGGGAGCCTTCTTTTGCATTCCCACCCCATCCTGCCCCAGCTGCTCACGCCGGGAGCACAGCTTGTGGGGAAACGGGGTGCCAGGGGCCACCGGTCCAGATCCTTCTGCAGGGTTCTCAGGGCACCCTTTTCCTAAATCCCCCCTTCGAGGTCTTCTCCTACCCAATCCCGTTCTCCTCGGTAATCTTCCCTTCCCCCACTTCCTTTTCTAAAAGGTCTCAAGCCAGAGAGATGAGAATCCTGGCTATCAAGGCTTAGAAATGGAAGAAAGTGGAAGAAAGGCACTTGTCTACTTTTTCTTTTTCTCTACTTTATGCTCCAGCTAAAAGAAGTAGAAATAAATCTTAGAGATGGTGTTGATGAAAAACCACTATAATATTGTAATTAGCCTCCAATTAAAATAAATTAATTAAAAATTTTTTAAAAAAAAGAGAGAGATGGTGTTGATGAAAGTCTGCTGGCTTCCTGGAAAACATCCAGAGAAAACAGGAGTGCCCAATATTGCCACCAGCTGAGGGTGGTAAGATAACCTGAAGGTTGTTTCTTCACAATGTAGAGATGCTACAGATTTTAAAAAATAAGTTAAAAAAAAGCACACCTTGTGAAAGGCAATGTAGTAACCTGTTCAGGGCGCCAACTCCAGAGATCAACATCTGCCTAACAGTCTACCATTTGCAAAGTGCTTTCCTTCATGTTTGCACATTTAAACCTTGAGGGAGATGTTCCAAGTCTATGGACCCAGTTCTCTGGGGTACCAGAGAAGGCAATGGCACCCCACTCCAGTACTCCTGCCTGGAAAAGCCCATGGACAGAGGAGCCTGGTAGGCTATAGTCCACGGGGTCACGAAGAGTAGGACACAACTAAGCGACTTCACTTTCACTTTTCACTTTCATGCACTGGAGAAGGACATGGCAACCCACTCCAGTGTTCTTGCCTGTTGGGCTGCCGTCTATGGGGTCACACAGAGTCACACACAACTGATGTGACTTAGCAGCAGCAGCAGCAGCTCTGAGCTACAACAAGGTAAGAGGTTTGAGTGCCCTGTTCTCAACAAAACTTGCTGCAGATGAGAAAAATGCACGTGCTCCCATGCCTGTGACGGGAGTCCCTTCTGCCTCTAAGATGCAAGGCTGAGTGCCGTGCTTACTCGCTCAGTCGTGTCCAGCTCTTTGTGACCCCAGGGACTGTAGCCCACCAGGCTCCTCTGTCCATGGGGGTTCTCCAGGCAAGAATACTGGAGTGGGTTGCCATGCCCTCCTCCAGGGGATCTTCCCAACCCAGGGATCAAACCCAGGTCTCCTGCATCGCAGGCGGATTCTTGACCACCAGGAAGATGCAAGGAGTCAAGGAGAAAACCTCCTACTCATGAGCCTTGAGAACTTGCAGTCCTGTGGTAGAAGGAATCAAAATGTCCTCTTCTCACAGAATGGGGGGGACTGAAGGAGTCGTGGTGATGTTCCACCTACTCCTCCCTCTAGGGGAGAGAAAGCAGAGCCTCAGCCCCACCGCCGACTGTCATAGGTGACTGATGTGTTCTTACAGCTGCCAAAGGCAACTCCTCTGCATACTGCAGACAGCTGTTCTAGCTGGTCTGTGGGGTCGATGCTAAAAAACTAACACTCCCTTTCACTGTGATGCACTTCATGGCTTATAAAATCTTTTCACTTATCTCAGAGCATCACAAAGATCAGTTCAGTTCATTCGTTCAGTCGTGTCTGACACTTTGCAACCCCAATCACAAAGATCAACTGTTATTATTACAGATTAAGCTGATGAAGTAAGTTGTTTAATAACAGCTGTCGTATCCAGCATCACAGAGATAAAATAAGCTGTTGAACGAGGCTTTCATTCTGGCCTGTCTGATCCTGATCCCCACTCCTGTCACTGCCTCCCAGTGCTTTCCAGATTTTTCTGGGGGTTTACAAGGTCTGAAACCTTGCTGTTTAAAAATAAGGTTTATCTAAGATACATTTTCCTTTGTATATTGTAGAATACTCCCAGAATTTTAGACCTAGGTTTGGGAATTATTTTTGTATTCAGGGATACCTGTCATGTGCCAGGTAACCTACCAAGAATTAGGTTCAACCGTAAGATAGTTAATATCAGCTACTTCTTAACTAAATGACACTTTTCTACGGTTCAACAATTAGACCTCACTTTCTTGAAGTCAGAAGAGGTTTGGAGAATGTTTTTTAATCTCACTGATTCTCTTCTCTCCTTTGTAAGAGATGTTCTATTCCCTGTTTAAGACAAAATGAATTACTTAGAGAACACATCTTTCTAAAGTTTAATTTGGGCAAATTAGTGCTAACTCCATAAACTAGCATTGAGATTAAAACATGGATGAGACCTGCCCTGAAGGGAAAAGAGTTTAATGGGGAGATTTTTGAGTTTTAACAGTGTCTAATTTGGGAAATGCAAGTCAGGAGAAGTGATACACAGCAGGAGCTCTATCAATATTTGATAAAGGAATGAATAATAAAAATGGCTAAGATATATTGAATACTTGCCCTGAGTCCAGCCCTGACCCAAGTTATTTATGTGAGGTTATCGCATTTAATCTGCACCTGAACCCTAGGAGGAAGTCATTACTCCCATTTTACAGATGAGAAAAATGAGGCATAAGGCATTTATGCAATAGCCCAAGGGAGTATTAATGAAGGATAGAAACCTGGGTAGTTTCTCCAGAAACTACCTCCAGAGCCCAGGGTCTTAGCCAAAAAGCCATTTTAAGAGTCAGGAGGGAAGACGGAAGACATTGAGTTAGATATGAGGTACGCTGAGTTTGATATCTCTCCCATGGGAAAGTCAGGTGGCTCTGTCCAACGGAGAGCAGAAATGTGGATCTGATGCTAAAGCCATAGGTGGGGTCAGAAGCACAGATCTGGGAGGCATCAGTATATTTTAAGTGATGCTCTGGAAGAACCCAGAAAGAGCCTTTTTCTGAAAGGGGTCCTGGGAAGTGTCACTATTTAAAGGGCAGGTAAAATCAGGAAAGAGCTGGTGAAGGTGACGGAGAAAAGCCGCTCATGGGACCTGTAACTGCAGTGCTGTGCTGGTTTGCAAACTCCAACCACCCCCACAGAAAGGAGAGTCAAGGCAGAATATTCCAAAGATACTAAAATAATCCGGTAGTAACTAACACCTGTTTTACAAATTCAACCCAAAACACTACGTATCCACTGCCACAATACTTGGCCTAGACCGTGGGCATGGCTTTATCTTCTGTCTGGGGTACATCCGCCTGTAGCCTGACAGCTCTCAGAATCTAATATTCCTCACAGTCGCCTGAGACGCTTAATAAAAGGCAGCTTTGCAGGGCCCACATTCAGGCAGTCTGATGCAGGAAGCATGGGTGGAGCCTGGGACTCTAATGCAATCTCTCAAGTGATCTGATGGTTGGTTATGTGATCCCTTGAGAAACAGTGCAGATGCTGAATATGCTATCGATCAATAACAACGTAAGTGGTCTTATTTTAAATCATCCTCTCATTGTTTTTATGTATTACTATCCTAAGGCCTGAAAAGACTAGAATTATTTCTCTTGGGAGTCAATGTGATCATTAAAGGTTCAAATAACTTTTCCCATGAAGCATCGATTCTCAGAATCATTTGACAGTTTTATCTGGCATTTAATTTGCCGTCAAACTCCTGCCATTGATCAGATCCAGGGAAATGGGTGACCTTTCACCCTCTTCTGTTACTGTTCAGAACCAAATCATCACAGGACTCAACCTCAAAGCCAGCTGCCTTAAAAACGAAAATCAAATCAGTCCTTTGGGTTATTGGCTATTGAAAAGGAAACAGAAGAAGAAAAATACAAGTAGCTAAGACAACCACACCTGCTACCTAATAATCACTAATCCCTTGGAAGCTCTTAGCCATACACCAGAGAGAAACAGCACGAGCTGAATGTTTCCCAGCAGTGTCCCAAGGGGCAACGCTACGTGCAGCGGCAGAGTCAGGCTGGGGACAGCAACCAGCTTGGTGATCAGCCAGGAAGGGGCCTCTGAGGCCCTGACCCGGACGTATGAGGCTCAAGGGACCTGGGATCTGGTCTTAGCTGAAGTGGTGCCTCAGCTGCCACCGTGTGTGATGGGAAGGTGGGTACGCTGTTGCGTGTTGCAGCTGCTATGAGCAAAGCTGGTCATATCTGTTAGGAGTATGAAGACTTAGCCCAACCCAAGGGAGCTGTACTTTTGTTGTTTGTGTTAGTTCCATTTATGTATACACTGACTGCCTCACTCAGAAGCTGCCCAGGGAGATGTACACTCACTTCTGACTAACCTGGGGCTTCCCTCTCCTGGGGCTGAAGGGCGGTGCTCAGCACACCAGGACCAGAGCTCCGCCGTCTCTCTGCCTTCCTGTTCTCTGCTCTCAGTTATGTGCCCTGTCTGAGCCAGGGCATGAAGGTGCACATACAGCCTGGTCCTCAGCTTCTCTCCCTCAGGTGCTCTGCTCACACGTCACTGGCTCCAGAGCACACTCTTTCCACTTGCAAAGGTCTTTAAACCCGTGGACCCTAGCCAGGCTTTCACGACCTCTGCTGCACTCCGATCCCTTACCATGCTCTGCCAAACGGCCCCAGACCAACACCTTGGCTCACACGTGTTTCCCCTTCGTTTTCACCTTTTCCCATTCTAAGTGAGAGAGAGGCAAGTCTTCCCAGGCCCCTCCCATGTTATCCTCCACTCTAGTGTGCTGTGCCAACAGGCAGTAGCAGGAGAAGACCGTCAGAAGTTGCTTGTGTCTGTATTTTTCACAAGTGCACTCAATTTTGCCTCAGGTCTTTCAGCCATCCTCTCACGATTCCTTAAATAATTAAAATAGGGGATCACTGAGAAGATTTCCCCTTGATTCTCTACTCATCTACTAAGTCTTCACAAGGTCACCATCAACAGGATACCACAGCCATGTCCCCAAACCACACCTGACCTTCTGGGGGAGACTGAAGGTGAATGACTACATCCGTGGACTTAGAAAAATTTAATGTAGGAAACAAGGAGTAAATTCAGGGCCATATAATTAAATATTTACTTAGCAGAGATTTGTTTCTGACATGACTCAATTCAATCGGGTTAAGTATATTTTGAGCCAGCAGAGGCGGCTCTCCTGAAAAACAGTCCAAACCTTATAATGCAGAAGTGACTCCAACAGGTCAGTCAACAGGTCAGTCAAGCAGTTCTACCCGCTTCAATCATCTTTTAAGAAAGACTGCAATTCCAGTTTAGACTAAGTTCAAAGAGGAAGTCAGGCAAACTGGCGACTTTGAGAAAACTTGCTCTTAAGAAAATCTCCAGATTTTAATTTTGGTGAGAAGTAACAGGTTCTCATAAGAAAATTAGCATGCATAAAAATCACCTTCTACATTCCTATCTTGTATTATTCTCTACTGGTTAATTTTAATGTGTTTATACACATGGAATATATGTACTTTTCACATGTATACTAAGCAAAGTTCTTAGAATGCACTACTCTTTGTCCTTTCGCAGATAAAATACTGTAAGTTGGGAGTATGTTTTGACCCTAGTGACCCTAGTCAAAACATACTCCCTGGTGGCTCAGACAGTAAAGCATCTGCCTGCAATGTGGGAGACCTGGGTTCAATCCCTGGGTTGAGAAGCTCTCCTGGAGAAGGAAATGGCACCCCACTCCAGTACTCTTGCCTGGAAAATCCCATGGATGGAGAAGCCTGGTAGGCTACAGTCCATGGGGTCGCAAAGAGTCAGATACGACTGAGTGACTTCACTTTCACCCTAGTGAAAAGTGCCAACAAGTAAGCCAGCTCTTGGAGAAGGGACAGAATCAGGCTCCCCAGAACGTCCTCTGCTAGAGCTCTGGGGTATAACTGAAAGAAAGCAAGCTCAGATCCTGCTCCAGAAAACAACACACTGAACACCTTTGTTTTGGAGTAGAGACTGTCCCTGGAGAAGCTAGAAAGGTGAGATGGGCACATGATGGTTGCAGCAGGCACTGTGGACTGGACATAAACTCAGATATTGGGGGAAAATGCAAGGATTGAAAATTAAGGGTTGGAAAGGCAGGAGCCAAGAACCCCCGGGCCCTCCTTTGCTCACGGCCAAGTGGAGCAGCCTAAGCTAGACAGGGATGAGGGCCAAAGTGTGTGAGCAGTGTGTGACGCTTTCTGAGGGTGAGCAGTCCGATGAGAGGAGATTCTAACCTTGTTCCTGGTGGCTCCAGCTCCTTCGAGGACAAAAGGATTCTAGAACCGAGGAAATTTGTCATGTGGGTCCCGACTAGGTTTGGAGGCTTGGAAACCTTTTCTAAAGGAGACCATCGCATTCTGGTACAGTCCTAAGTGTGAGGCTGGAGTGTGCCGGTTGTGAACAGGGGCTGCACAGATTACATGAAGGTTCCTGGCTCTCCCACAACTCAGGTTCCAGAATCTTCAGTACAAGGCTGGTCCTACATGGAGGGGGAGGGCCAGTGGGCTTACTGCAATCTGGCAGTTCTTCCGCCAACCGCACTGAAGCAGGGACAACTGTTCATCCAGCCTCCGGGCAGAGCCGATACCCTCCCGCTAAGCCTGAGCTTCTAGAAGAGGGACCAGGATCCGCTGACGTCTTCCCTCCTTCAGAGCAAGTTCTTCTGGGTCAGCGTGTGGATGCGGCTCTAGAAGAAGGTTCCTAGCTGCATTCAGACTAGATACAGTCCCAGATGAAGAGGATGCTCTTTCTCTTACATTTAGACTTTGCAAGAGGAATCTGCCCTCAGACAACCAGGACTTGGGGAGGGGGAAATGGGCCAGAAGAGGATTTCTGTATAGAGGCCTGCCCACACTGGCACTTGACTATGTAGCCAGTATCTTCTGTGCAATGTGGCTAAATGTTTGCTCTTGGGACAATAAGCCTTATAGGAAGCTTAAAACATCTGAAAAAGAAGCTTAAATGTATGTCACTTCTTTCTTACAGCTCTTAAAGAATAAATATGATGCTTTAATGTGTTTTCTATATTGTTCTGGAAAATATCTATATTGCCTTGTTATCAGAGCAATCAATTAATTCATTATGAAATTTCCTAAACGTCTGTTTCCAAAACTAAAGAATTATATCTTTTTATAATAAAAAATTAAGCATTATTGGAGTAAAGATAATAAGTCTACTTATCAGTACTTCAACCCTTGGGATTTTGATGTCACTGATGAAGAAAATACATTTCTCTTCCCTAGTCTATTTTTTTTCAACGTAAAACGTCTGTGCACTCTGATAAGCTTCATTAGAAAAATCATTATTTTATTATGTTGGTTTGTTCTTACTTGATTTAATGAATGACCATCACGCAAGGGTATCTAATGCAACACCAGAGTTACATGGTTTGACATGTGGAAAAAGATACTGGGAGAGTCTTTCCTATTAATGGATAATTATCCAAGTGAGCTCGGTCGCAGGCCCTCCTCAGTTCACGTCTCAGTCTTGTGGTCTACAGAGAGGTGCCCTGAAAAGTCGCAGAGAGAACCAGCTCACACTTACTTATTCACATTTGCTGGAAGCCACGAGAACTATTCCAGAGCCTCATCTCGCTAACTGTATATTCTTTCCAGCTAACAGATTTCAGGCTCTGGGAGAGATGCTGCCAAGAACATCACACATAGGCAGTCTGTGTTCTTCTCCATCAGGTTGAAGGAAGAGGGTGGTGCTGAGAGAGCAGAATGCTAAGCCATTTTGTAAATTCAGATCCCTGTTTCCCTTTGTTCCTCCTCTCCTTTATGTAATGTCTACATTTGGGCATTTCTGTATTGCCTCTTTGGTTTCAAAGCTTTCCAACTGAGCATTTCCCGTGGAAAAAAAAAAAAGGAAATATAGCAATTAGCATACATTATGTGTCTGTACCAAACCAGCACACTCACAAGCACGCCTGTGTGACAGACGGGTCGGCCCTGTTTTGTCTCGGTTCCTGGACCGCCCTGCCCTGCTCACAACCTGCCATTTGCCAACAAAGATGCCCACCCCTTCCCCTCCTCTGCTCTCAGCTTTCCCGGCCGCTGCACAGCCCAGCCAGCCTAACTGGCTCGAAGTATTTAATGAGTTTCTAATTCAGCTTTGGCTCTGGAAGTTGGCCAACTACTCATGCCAGGGACTTGCATTTCTCTCTCTACGTTATCAGAGGGTAGTCACAGAGACAAGTCTTGGCACCATAGGGCTTCCAAGGCCTCAGGTTATCATAAGGCCTTGCTGGCTGCGAACAATAAAGGAGCTAAAAGACAGTCACCCCAGAGAGTCCGGGAAGCGGGAGGATGTGGGAGACACCGCCGGGAGCCTGGAAGTGATTTCTAGGGGGTGAACGCTGCTGTTATTACTGGACCCTAGTCCAGCAGGAGAGAGGCCCACTGAACACTTTGGGCCAAAATCACATGATCACGTGCTTTTTATACACAGATGCCCATCACAGAGCAGGGCCCTGAAACACTCTCTACTATGGTCACCTAATGGGAAGAACTGACTCACTGGAAGAGACCCTGATGCTGGGAAAGACTGAAGGCAGGAGGAGAAGCGGACGACAGAGGATGAGGTGGTTGGATGGTGTCACCAACTCAATGGACATGAGTCTGAGTAAACTCCAGGAGTTAGCGATGGACAGGGAGGCTTAGCGTGCTGCAGTCCGTGGGGCCGCAAAGAGTCAGATACGACTAAGTGACTGAACTGAACCATTCCAGTGGCCAAGTCTCTGAAAGCCCAGAAATGGGTCCTCAGGCTGCCCGTCCCCTGGATGCCCATGTGGGTCATGAAGCACTGCTCGGAGGGAGGTTCTGGGGGAGCCGTAGGCACCAGGACTCTCGGAGGAACTTGGGAAAAGGCTCTGAGTCTCAAAGTGCTTGGACGTACCTCATAAACTGTGCAGTTTTTACATCATAGTTCCGCAGACCACAGCTAAGATGTTTCAACCTATTCCACCCCATCTTTCCGGGTTTTTTCTGTCTTGAAGACTTGTCTGCTCCTATTTACAGGGGAGCTGCCTATGCTCCTTCAGGTCTTGGTGTCACACCACCACCTTTGGGGAGTCTTCCCTGAAGGGCCTAGCCCCAAAGAACGGGAACTCACGCCTACAGTCGTAAATACCACACTTAACTTCCCCACGTGGCCACCAGAGGCCCACTCTGATGTCAGAAATCTGGTTTCAAGATGGGAGCCCAAGCTTTCTTACAGATGGATGCTTGGCATTTATTTATTATTCATCAGTGGAGATGACGGTGCTCCCAAAAAAGCTTCCTTAATGGAAATCATAGTTCAGAGTACAGTGGTATTGACTGAATAATGGCTGTAGAATCATTACAAAGAGGCTTTGCAAATGACGCAACTAGGAACAGAGAGAGATTTAGACTACAAGCTATAGTCAGATATTTTTAAATAGCTGCATAAAGGTGTCCCACATAAGCTATGATTCCATCTATTCATAAATACCCGAGAAGTTGTTAAAAATTGGAACCTGATTTAATCTAGTCATTAAATAAATGACTTTTTATTTTACCTATAAACATGGGGTTTTAGATACAAGTAACTGATCATCTCAAGCATTGTAGAGTCAAGGCACATTTCCAGAGACTGGCTGAGAGAGGGTGGCTATCTCAAGAGGTAGTGAGACTCCCACTATAGAGATGGTGTGAAACCAGGTTTGATGGTCCACCAGTCAGCAGTTCTGGAGTGGCGGTTCCTGGTGCTGGCTGACCATGAGGAGCACAGAAGGAGTTTGTGAAAATTACGCATGGCGGGCCCTACCTGTTCATTCGCTCAGTCATGTCTGACTCTTTGTGGCCCTATGAACAGCAGCATGCCAGGCTTCCCTGTCCTTCACTATCTCCCTGAGTTTCCTCACACTCACGTCCATTGAGTCAGCAATGCCATCCAACCATCTCATCCTCTGTCCCCACCTAGACTTACTAAATCAGAATCTCTAGAGCCAGGGTTGAAATCTGTGATTTAAAAGCACTGGGTGGAGACTTCCCTGGTGGCCCAGGGGCTAAGACACCACCCTCCCAATGCAGGGGCCAGGGTTCGATCCCTGGTCAGGGAACTAGATCCCACGTGTTGCAACTAAAGATCCCTCATGCCACAACTAAGACCTAATACAGCCAAACAGAGAAAAATTTTAATAAATATTAAAATAATAATAAAAGCACTGGGTGCTGATTCTGCTCACCAGGCAGATTTGGGAGGCGCTGCTCTAGGGACTGTTCTGGTGCTGGGGTGGGGAGAGGGCTGACCGCCCTGAAAGCTTCTCTTGTTGTTGCTGTTGGTTAGTCACTAAGTCCTGTCCAATTTTTTGGTGACACCACAGACTGTAGCCTCCAGGTTCCTCTGTCCATGGGATTCTCCAGGCAAGAATACTAGAATGGGTAGCCATTCCCTTCTTCAGGGGATCTTCCCGACCCAGGGATTGAACTCATGTCTCCTGCTTGGCAGACGGATCCTTAGGTTCCAGTGATTTATAACCACATTTGACACTGTAACAAGAAACTCCTCTGAGAAAGTCCACCTCTCATCAACATATCAAGATAGTCATCTCTAAGGGTTTGAAATGGGAGATGATCTATGGGGCTTTTATAAGTTAAACAATAAAAAAAAGAGGTGGCATTCTAGAAGGAAAGGAAAAGATGTCCAGCCAGCAAGAGGCCAGGAGAGCAGAGAGTCAGAAAAGAGCTGGAAGCCAGTGTGAGAACAGGAACAAATGACTGGGCAGAGGCCATGTGTTCACATCATGATCAGGTATAAACCCCACCCAGCACATCCTGACAGAGGGCTGACCCTGGCATGAGACTAGAACCATGGGGCAGTGGTCAGCAAGAAGGGCAGGACGGCCCCGGCTCCTGGGAGAGGAAGGGCTCAAGGGAGTCACTGGACGGTTTAGGAAGGCTTCCATACTAAACAGAAGATGGCATCCAGATGGGGGCTAAAAGATGGTGGGGAAATGAAGCAAGATGGTGTACAGCAGGGACCCCCACGCCCTGGAAATAGGTTATCAGGGATGAGGAGATCCAGTCCAATCAGAGGCCTACAGCCAGTAATCCAGGTCTGCAGAAATGTGAATTTGGATGGATCTATTCCAAACCCTTGTCTTAACAGATGTAGACATTAAGGTTCAGAGAGGCTAAGTGACTTGTCCAGAGTCACAGGGCAAGATAACGGGAGAACCAGGAGTTGAGCATGGGTATCCCGACACCCAAGCACCTTCCTCTCCTGGAAGGACCAGTGCAGAGGCTGAGGATGCTCCCACAGGACCTCCCGATGCCACGACTCTGGGGTCCAGACGCCTCCCTCCTGCACCTGCGTTCTATCACACAGCAAATGGAAGCATCCTGTAAGGTGTCTGATTCTCAGTCTAGATGTTGCTCAGATTCCTTACTGAAAGCCAAAGATGGGCTGCAAAGAAGCTCAGTTCTTAGGTTACCTACTTGAACCAGTGATGGCCAAAACACAGAATCTCATTCACTAAGGCTAACACTGTTGGTCACACGTCCTCTATTTTGTAGAAGAATAACAGACTAGAAATCATAACTGCCTTATTTACAAAACAATATGGCCCAGAGCCACGGAACTATCACAGAATGTCCAGAAGTCTCCTCTCCTCAGACTCCTCTTTTCCTGTCTTCAGAGACCCCTCGTGGCAAACTCAGGAGGATGGATGAAATGAAAATCCTCTCACCCGCACTGAAGGCTTCAAGCCGGGTGATGTCACCACCCTCAAGCTACACTCCCTGTGCCGTCATTAATACCCCCCCACCACATGCACTCATAACACGGGAAGATCTCAGAGTAAAGTGGGAAGTGTTTTTTAATGACAGTGATTTGATATTTATGAAGTCCCCACTGTGCTGGGCCCCTCACGATGCACGTGAACAGCAAAGCCTTTGGGCTCCACTGAAGCCTTAAGGAGGAAGTTATGCGATCATCCTAACATTTCTTTAGAAATGTTTCATAATCACGACCGTAAGGCAATGCATGTAACCACAGGAAGTAAGGTGGTAAGCTGTTTACAAAGAGCTAGTACCTTTTGTTTTTTTCATTAACTTTTTTTTTTAAGATTTTTTTCCTTAGATCCCTTTTAGCTTCATCTCTTCTCCAAGGAGTAAAAGGAAAGAAAAAGAAGATGCCTTCCTCCATCAAGTCCTGGCCCACA
>SJYQ01026731.1:0-113717 GCA_006410935.1 Redunca redunca
CCCCAGTCCCAGCCACTCCCAGGCCCTGGTGGTGTCCTTGTCCCCACCCTGCCTGGCTTGCCCTGCCCCAGCCCCGTGCGGCTCACCCTGGTGGTCGTCGGGGATGTAGTCAGAGGCTTCAGTGTAGATGAGCAGGGCTGGCAGGCACAGCGGCTGGTTGGCCTCGTTCCGCAGGCAGATGTAATGGTACCCTGGGAGGGCAGGAGGGCAAGGGGGCTGAGCACAGGTCCCCACACACTGTGCCCCCCCAACTGCCCAGAGCCCAGATGGTCTCACCTGAGCGGATGGCAGAGACAGGCAGGATCCGGTGCCCCACGAACTTGCCCCCTTCCTCAAAGGCCGCAATGCGCAGAGAAGCCAGCGTGGGCAGCACCACCTGAGGGCCCAGAGTGGTCTGAGCCGCAACTGACCATGGCCAGCAAGGCCGCCACCCAGAGTGGGCCCCTGGACCACATGACCCAACCACAGACCATCAGTCACCATCACCACTGAGCCAGTGGTGGAACCACACCTCCGCAGCCTGGCCAGAGGTGGCCAGCGTTCCCCAGAGCCCTGAGTCCAGAACACAGGCAGACCGACCCCTCCAGGCATCATTATGGCGGGACGGGTCTGGTCACTGCTGGCTTAGCACCTAGAGCGAGCCACGCATCTGAGACAGGCCGCATCCTTGGCAGGCCCATCCATCTGGGAGGCAGGGAGAAGCTGGGGTGAGCTTCCAGCAAGTCCCTCCTGTCTGGAAGAGGGGGTGGGCTATGCCCCCAGGGGGCTACGGGACCTCCTGCCGTTTCAGCTTCCGGTCCCCCCCCACCCTGACCCCACAGAGGGCAGGGAACTCAGGCCTGATGCGGGGACAGGCAGGACCTGGGTGACAGGCCTAGCCTCGGCACCCCTGCCTCTGACCCCCAACCATACGGCGCTGTTCCCCGACCAGGAGATCCCAGCAGGTGTGGGGTGACAGCGCTGGCCTTGGCACCCCCGTCTCTGACCCCCAACCACACGGTGCTCCTGCTCCCCCACCAAGGGAGTCCGGCAGGTCTGGGGCTCACCTTGGGGAAGTCGAATGGCTCCTCATCCCACACGGGGTTGAACGAGTTCCCCTGTGAGGTCCGCGTGCGGTACTTGCGCCGCGTGTCAACGGGGAGCCCGAACATGTCCACCTCCACGTAGATGCCCACCTTCCTGTCGGACAGGAACTGCCCCGAGATCACCTGGGGGGCCAGGAGGGTGAGGAGGCTGCTCAGAAGTCCCACCCCCGGGACACTCTGGCCTGCGCCCTTCCTGGCCCCACCTTGACCCGCACGGCATTGGCCACGATGCCGTCCACGATGACTTCAGTGAAGGGGTCAAAGGACTTGTCCGGCCGCCGCATGAACTCAGGCTTGAGTAGATAGCCACTGCGCCCGTTGTACTCAAACACGCCGGCGTTGAGCTGCATCGGCACATCTTGGGGCGGGGGGGGAGTGCGCAACATGGGGAGGGCAAGGGTCAGCAGGTGGAACAGGGTCAGGAGTCAGGAAGGACACTGCTGTGCAGTGCAGTGGGGAAACCAGGGGTCATTCAGGTCAGATCAGATGGCATCCAGGATCCAGACTCCAAGAATACTGGACAAGGGACCAGGTCTAGCATCTGCCAAGGTCAGGGGTTAGGGTCAGCCGAGGTCTTGGTTGGATTTGGGGATCTGGGATTAGATAGAGTCAGAGGTCCCTGTAGTCAAGATTCACAGGGTCAGGGGGCAGAAATTAGGGAGGCTGGGGGCCAGAGGTCAAAGGTCAAGGCAGGGCAGCACTCACCCAGGGTCTGGAAGTTGAGTGCAACGAGCTGGCAGCCCACGTTCCAGAAGAGCTGGGGCATGTAGTTGGACGAGTCCACGCGGGTGCCCTTGGGGTAGATGCGGCTGAGCTGCTGCTTGTTGTATCTGAGGTTGGCAGTCAGGGATCACAGGCAGGTACTGGCCCCGCGTTCTGCCTTGCATCCAGTGCTCCAGGCCCATCCTCGGCTCCTGTGAACCCACCTCCTGGCCTTGGCTCAAGCTGCCCCGCAGTCCCCCACTTCTCAACCTAGGCCCTGGGCAGTCTCCCAGGCCTGCTCCCAGCCCACACAGGGGTGCTCAAGAGTCAGGAGTGGTAGAAACACCCGAGCCTGCCTCCCAGGGAGCAGCCCCACCCTGGCCCGCCAGACGGCCAGCACAGAAGGATACTCCACAAACTCCATGGGGCTCTTGGTCAGTTGCTCCATGGCCTTGGTCTCCACGAAGGATGACATCTCGAAGCACTTGTTCCTCTCTGGGGGGTGGAGGTGGGAGGGGATCAGGCCTGGCAGAGCCCGACTGCCTCCCCTCCCCCTCCCCCACCCCTCCCCCAACTCACTTCGAGCAGCCTCGAAGGACTTGAACTTGACAGGCTCGATGTAGTTGACGAGTGTGGACATTTCCTCAGTGGCATTGACCTCACTGCTGGCGGTGCCCTGCGGCCCCCAGTCGCAGGGTCAGCGGTTCCGTGCCCCCCAGCCGGGACTTGGAAGCTCCCTCACCTGCCCCCGCACCACAGAGGAAGCACTGACCCTCCTCCCAGCCCGGCCACAGCCTGTCCGTCATGGTCCCATGCACCCCACAACCTTCTCTCTGGGCCTTGCTGACCAGGCCCTGGACCCCACCTTCCTGGTCTGCCTCCTGCCCCTGTGATCTTTGGAAGCTGGAACTCCTCAGCCAACCTCAGGGGTTCAATTATTCACATGAGGGTGAGCCCCCAAATTCCCACATCTACTCTCATTTCCAGCCACCGCCTTGCCACCTCTTCCTGGGTACCTCACAAGATTCCCCAAGCCTTGCGACCTGAGCTCGCCCACCTCTGCCCACACTGGTCCCCACTCTGGGCCCCTCCCAAACCCAGTCTCAGCGCTGACCTTTCCTGTCACCCTTTCCCCAGAACCCAGTGCCCCTCCCTCCTCCACACTCTCTGGCCCTGCCACAGGGCCTTTGCACAGCCCCCCTTCCTCAGTCCGCTCACCCAACGTCCTTGCTGAGGTCTGACTCCCCACTCCTCACCCTGGTTCTGCACCCTAACTCACCCCTCCCAGCCCATATCCCAAACACAATTTCACACTTGTTTCCACACCTGTCTACCTAAGACCCTGCCCCATTCCACACACAACCCCCATGCGTGAACTGTGGGAGGGCAGGTGGACCCAGCGCTCAGGGCTGTGCCTGGCACAGTCAGGGCTCAGCCCACTTGGGAAGTGAAGGCATGCCGCCACCCCCTCATCCCACTCGCAGGCCTGACCTCATCCGTGGTCGGCTTTTTGGGGTCTGTCTGTTCCTCCTCTTCCTCGTCCTCCTCCTCATCCTCCCGGTAGGCAGGTCCAAGAGCATCAGGGCCCCGCTGCAAACCCTCCTCCCCCAGAGACTTCCGAGGCTCCAGGCTTGGCTTCTCGAGGCCCACCTCCTCCCCATTGCTCAGGCCTGGGCAGCTGTCAGAGCTGGGGGACCCTGCAGAGGACAAGGCCATGGGGTCAGGCAGGGGTCAGGGCACACAGTCGCTCAGGAGCCAGAAAGGGTTGGGCCCGGGGGGTGCAGAGCTGCCTCACGAAGTCCAGGGTACTCTCAGCGCAGCGTTGCTGAGGAGAGGGGGGAGGTCAGGAGTTGAATGGGATCAAAACCAGTCGTAGTGTAGATGGGTCAAAGGTCAAAGGTCAGGGTGCAGATATAACTCTGGGGAGATCTAACTCAGAGAGATAGGTAGGGTGGCTCAGAAGGCTGAGAACTGGGATACAACGGCCTTGACAGTGGTAGGGGGGAAGGATGACAAGGTGGGGTTCCAAGTCAGGGGTCAGTTAGGGCCACACCCCGTGAAGGGGCTTAGGGAGGTGAGCAGTCAGGAGTCAGATGGAAGAGGGACCTCAATAAAGTGAGAGGTCAGGGTGAGCTGAAATGAGGACCCACTGGGAGGGTACACTCAGAAGGGGTGTCAGGAGAGAGATGGTTCACTGAGGTCAGAGGTCAGAGGTCCGAGTCACAACCTGGTTGAGGGGGAACACCTCTGTGAGGTGCTAGCTGGAGGCTGAGACTGAAGGGTCAGGAGGTGGATGGAACCACATCCCTGGCGGCAAGTGGCTCGGAGAGTGGGGAGGTCAGGGGGAGCAGAAGGTACATCTCCAGGGAGGGCTGGGCTCAGAGAAGTGGGGACTTAGGGTCGGGACTGGGGTTGGAGGTCAGGCCAGAATCTCACCGAGCTGGGGTGAAGAGGGCTCGGTGGTGGCAGAGCTCTCGCTCAGGGCCGAGTTGCTCTGCTCCAGTGGCCGCTTGCGCACAGAGCTGTCAGGGACGCCGCTCCCGAGTCGGTGCCGCTTCTTGTTCTTCACCAGGATGCGTCCCATCAGGTCCTGGGGGCTGGGCAGGGGGACGCCCGGGGCCAGCTGGTGGGCATGGACAGGTCAGCGTCTGCTGGGCGCCCTAACCCCCACGCTCCACCCCAGCTCTGAGCCCCATACCGGGTACTTGTCCAGGGGGTCGATGAGCAGAGCGTCCCCAAAGATGGAGCGGCAGTACTCGGCCATCTTGGCCTGCTGTTTCGCCCTGTGGGGCCAAGGTCAGAGATCAGAGGTTCCTGGGGTGAAGCTGAAGTCCCCAGAGTGGGTCAGAGGCTGGCAAGATCACTGAAAGGGTCACCCTCTCCCAGGGTCAGAGGTCACAGGACCAATCCAACAGTGCCATGGTGAGTGGCTGTCCCTGGGTCAACAGGGACTCCCCCCGGCTGAGATCGGGGTCCCACTCACGAGTCCACGTGGTTCTCAAAGGAGAGGATGACGGGGTAGGGCGAGGTCTTGAAGGCGGTCTCCGCGATGGCCTCGAGCACGTCTCTCAGCGGCACCTCCGTGGTCATGGTGAAGCCATGCGTGATGAACGGCTCCTCCTCGGGCGGCCGCCCCTTCCACACGTCCAGCTCCACGCAGCGGCAGCCCCACAGCAGCGCCTGCCGGTACATCTCCACCGACGAGGTTCCGGCCAGCTGCCCCGCTGGAGGCCAGGCTCCGTCACCACCAGTGCCCAGCTAGCCTGGCTCCTCCCCCTCCTCCCCAGGCCTGCGCGGAGCCAGGTGGGGCCGTGCCGGGGACGCAGAGCCCCGGAGGTGGCCTGGCCTGGGCTCGCTTTGCCGGCTGCTGATCACTCCTTGACTCGCTGTGCAACTGGCATCGCCTCTCCCCAAGCCCCAGAGCCAGACAGAGCCAGCGTCCCCGGGCACTGGCTGACAGGTGGGGCCCTCCACCTCCAGGTCTCACCCTCTCTGAGATGAACTCCCACCACTCCCATCCCACCAGCCTGAACTGGGAGTTGTCCCCAGCACCCCCACGGCCCCCGGCTTCCCTTTCTTCCCTCCACGGTGGCTGCCCTGGAACAGCCTCTGTCACCTCCTCCTGGGGACAGCAGGCTCCTCCCTGCCTCCCATCCAATCTCTGTGGAGCACTGGGCGTCATCCTTCTAAAAACATACCAGGTCACATCACCTCCCCCTGCTCAACACCTTGCAAGAAGCCTTCCCATTCACTCAGGATCAGTGCAAATTCCTTCCATTCTTTCTGTGCCTCCAGGGTCCCTCTCGTGGATACCTGCCCCACCTCACCCCACCCCACCCCACCCCACCTCTTGGCCTCCTTTCAGGTTAAGAGCACCAGGCGGTCCCCAGTTCCAGCCCCCCACCCCCGATATACACAGGCTGTCCTTCACAGGGCAGGTGCAGGCCTCAGCCCTTCCCCTGGGGAAGCCTCCTGGACCCCCGGGGAAACCCATGCAGAGAAGCCCGCTTCCCAGGACAGGCTTGCTATTTCTGGCTTGCTTCCCCAGCATGGGCCACCCCAAAGGGAGGGAGGCAGTCTAAGGACCAGAGGGCAGAGGTCACGCTAGGATGGGCACACTCACCTGTGAGATAGGTGTTATGCGAGGAATTGATGAAGTAGGCGCTGAGCGGCTGGGTCATGTCTGCACTCAGATCCAAGGCCTCAAGCGGCAGAATGCCATTCTCCTCACCTCCCAGGTAGCGGCTGAAGCCCTCCATGGACATCTGGTCTGGGGGGCAGGGTGGGGTCAGCAGGGTCATTGGGGGCCCTCCCACCTTGCCCCCAGCTCCCACACTGGCTCACCTCGCTCCAGGAACTGCCTGTTGGGCTCATACTTCTCGATGAGCAGCCGGGCCTGGGAGGGCCGTAGGGGCGGGTACAGCACTTCGTTGAGCCGCGGGTCCCGCTGCTTCTGGTTGATGAAATCCATGAGCTGCTCCAGTGTCAGGTAAGGTTTGCCCTTGGCGCCTCTGGAGGGGACGGGATGCTGGGTTAGGCTACAGCCTCACCAGCCCCTGCTTCAAACCCTCACCTGGGGAGGAGTCAGAAGGTTGGTGCCTAGTTCCAGAACCCTCTGATGGGGACAGGGGCCAGTCTAAGCCCCTCCGGGCCTGTTTCCCCCTCCACTCTCCTGACCACTTGGTGCCGACGCTGGTATCAATAAAGGCTTTGGAAGCCACCAAGGGCTTGGCCCACCACACCGTGCCTGCCTGCAGCTCCTGAGCCCAACCTCAGCTCCAGGGTCACCCAGAACACATCTGAGCCAATGCATTCTGATCCCCAGCGCAGGGGACCTCCTTGTCTCAGGAGCATCCCTGGCCAAGAAAGGTCAGCACAGAACTGTCCACAGCAGAGCCCCAGGCAGCCCTGAGCACAGCCACAGCCCAGCACGCAGAGACCCCCGAGAGCTCCGCCTCCCCTCCGGGGACTGGAAGGAACACCGCCACCGGCAGAAGCCAGATGCGGCACACGGGGGCCGGTGGGCAGGTCGGCCCTGCTCACATCTCCAGCAGGATCTTGTCAATGTCCGGCCGCAGACACAGCTTGTTCAGGAACCGCTCGAAGATTTCCAAGGAAAACTCGTCAGGCCGGATGGACTCGCTCTAGGAGCCAGGAGTGGAGAGTCAGAACCCAGGGTCAGCCAGCCCTCAAAGGGCAGGCGCCCGTTGTGACACCCGTCCAACCCCTGTCCCCAGGCCCCTTACTCGGTTGAAATTGAGGCCACAGGATTCCAGTGCAGTTTCTACCCGCTTCTTGTCTGCTGAGAACATCTTCAGGATGCTGAGCAGATGGGAAGAGTTAGGGTCAGTGGGGCAAAGGTCACCAAGGTCAGAACAGCAGAGGAGGTGTTGAGGAGGGAAAGGGGTGCTCACTTCTTGACTGGAATCCGTCCATCCTGGTTTACCTGCAGCTTCAGCTTCGTGTATCTGGGGAGATAGGTGGGAGGGTCACGCCCTGGGACAACAGCCTCCTGAACCCCCTACCATGCACTCCTGCCCAGCGCTTCCCCAGGGCAGGCCCAGGGCTCACGCTTTGCGCAAGAAGGTGTTCCGGGAGGCGTTCTGAGCCAGGATGTTCATAGCCAACTTGAAGAGCTCCTCAGACCAGACCTGAGGGGTCAGGATCCAGGGGCAGGGGGTGAGTGGGGGACAGAGGGGCTGGCTCAGCCACTGCTGGATACACAGGAAATGCTTAAAAACCACTTTGTCAGAAGATGATTAGAGAAAGGGGCACAGAACAACCTAGTACACAGCAGGTGCCTACTAAATGATGGCTGACTCAGCAAGTGAGGCGGTAGCTTCCCCAGGCCCAGCCATCGATCCCAGCCCACCTTGGCTGTATCATCCTGCACGGCCATGAAGTTCAAGAACGTTGTATTCACCGGGTCTGGCCCGGCCACCACTGTCATCAGCTTCTCCTCCAACCGGGCATCAGGGCCCCCAAAGCCCAACACCTCCCGGATCTTGGGGTCCTGAGTAGGTGAGAGCCACGGGTGAAGAGGGCTGTCCCCATGCCCCATTGCCTCACTCCCATCCATAACCTGGGCCCCATTACTCACTTTTGGCAGGCGAGCATAACGGCCCGTCCTGGTGTCCCTGATGGAGCTGATGTCAAGTGTGTCCACCTCCTGGGGAAACCAGATGCCATAGTGGGTCTGAGAGGCTCCAGGGTGAGAGCCGGAAGCCCCCAAGCTCCCCACCCGAGCCAGGGAGTGCTCACCCCCTGCTGTAGCCCCAGTCTTAGACCCCACTCGTAGCACTTCCTGTCCAGGGAACTGTGGGAGAGGTCAGGCAGCAGTGGGGCCCCACCCCCAAGGGCAGGGGCAGGGAATGGTTTCGGGGGGTCTGGGGCAGGGGCCCTAGACCCAAGCAAGCTGTGCCAGCGCCGCCCTCACCATGTTGGGTCCCGTCCAGTACAGGAAGAAGCCATTGGAGTCCACACGCAGGGTTACCAGGTTCCGACTGGAGGCCTCCTGGGGACAAGACGGATGGCAGGAGTCAGGGAGTGAGGGCTGCTGCCCAGGTTTGAGCCCTGGCACCCCAGGCTCATCCACTCCAATCTTTCTGCTAGTGAGCGAAGATGACGGCTCAACCAGGCCACTGGTCCTTTGCGGCTCCTTTCAGTCCTCAGAACAAAGCTGAGTTCCTAGGCCCCTCCCAACCCCACCTCCTTCTTGCCCTAAGACTCTGTCAAATGGACCACTAACTATCCACTCCCCATCCCCAGGTTTTGCATCATTGTTCCCACGCAGGGATATCTTCCTTTCTTTCTCTACCCATGAAATCTGATCTGCTTCCTTGGAGAGGCCTCCCCAGACCCCAACCCTGGGCTGAGAGGTCCCTGGTGGCTGAAGCCCCCACAGCCCCCTTGGGAATATTTATGGAATGAAAGAAGAGGGTTTGGAAGCCTGACCCTCATGGTCCTCTGTGTCTCTCAGGTCCCCAGGACAGCCAGCCACCCCTTACATTGGCCTCAAAGCCCATTACCCCCGACTCTGCACCCCACTGGAGTCCCACAGCTTTGAGGCTCCCCCCACCCATCTTACAGCACAGATTAAGTCTCCGTGGACAGGTACTCATCCTGCCCTCAGGCCTAGACAGTGAATTCAGCCCTCAGTCAAACAGCCTGGTGGGAGGGCAGCGAAAGGGTCCACTGGCTCCATTTCTGAGAAGAGCCAGCCTGTGTGACTCAGGACCAGCAGCGGTGGGGAGGGGGTGGTGTCATCAGCGGCTCAGACTCAGCCAGGGCCCAAGTGACCAAGTGGCCACCGGCAGAACTCGCCTGTGGCTGTTTAGCTGCTCAGTGGTGTCCGAGTCTTTGTGACACCTTGGATTGTAGCCTGTCAGGCTCCTCTGTCCGTGGGATTTTCTAGCCCAGAATGCTGGAGTGGGTTGCCATTTCCTTCTCCAGGAGATCTTCCTGACCCAGGGATCGAACTCGCATCTCCTGCATTAGCAGGCACTGGCAAGCGGATTCTTTACCACTGAGCCACGAGGGAAACCCAGAACTCTCTTGCCCCAGGCCAAAAGGAGACCCTGCCTCACCCTGGTGCCACTCCCAAGTCACTGCTCACCGGTGGTCAGTACAACAGCTCACCCTCCCTTCTGCTTGCCAGGTACAGGTCTAAGCACTCGCTATCTAGGGGCTCACTCAGTTCTCTAAACATCCTATGAGGTTTGCGCTACTGTTCTTCTCATTTTACATTTGAGAAGACAGAGGAACAGAAAGACTATGCAGCTCTCCTAAGGTCAAGAAAAGGAGCCAGGATGTGCACGCAGGCAGGATGGCTCCAGGGCTTCCCTGGTAGCTGGAGGGTAAAGAATCTGCCTGAAATGCAGGAGACCCAGGTGCAATCCCTGGGTCTGGAAGATCCCCTGGAGGAGGAAACAGCAACCCACACCAGTATTCTTGCCTGGAGAATTCCATGGACGGACNGTCCTTTCCCTTTTCTAAGTTTTGTGTCAGCGCTATCACTGTTCTAAGGAAAAAGGCATCTTTGGCACATTTTTTAAGTCTAACTTTTCCCCCCTCAGTGGTTTGCAGGAAGAATTTAGATAGTACAACAGTGGCAATTCATGATGAAGAGGTCTACTGCAAATCCTGCTACGGAAAGAAGTACGGGCCAAAAGGCTACGGGTATGGCCAGGGCGCGGGCACACTCAACATGGACCGGGGCGAGAGGCTGGGCATCAAGCCCGAGAGGTGAGTCAGGACTCTGACCGGCAGAAAGGTGGAGTGGTGATTCATGTGGCTTGATGAGCAGCGGAACCTGGGAGTTTCCAGGTTTTTAGCTTAAAATAAAGACAATGACTCAGATTTACTGCTGTTCTTTAAGCTTGAAATAGTGGACAGTTTTGGACCTGGCAAAGTCCTATTGATTATTCTAGTGATTTCCAGTCCTGGTTTAGAGCATTCTGAGGTGTATCAAGGAGTCATGGTATTCTCAAAAGCAAGTGCCACTTCCACAGCGCTTCAAAGATGTCAAATAGCGTCGCAATCAGGAGATGCGTTTCTCCTGTGCAGTTACGCAGTCGGCGACAATTCCTCAGTCACTCCCTCCATGCTAGAATGCTTCCTCATCAAGAAATGACTTTTCTTTAGCTTACTTAAAACTGGAAATTATTTCCTGTGTTTGATTCTATGAGATGAGTTGCTATTAAAGGTGTCAGTACCCAAGTAAGCCAAGTGCTAATAAATCCGCTAAATTTTAGTGATTCATGTTGAGACTGATTTCTTCACAAGAAACTTATTCCTATTGTTGACCCAATAGTTCCTTCAATTGAACTTCATATTTTTCACATCCATTTTTATACTGAAGAAGCCAAAAGTGGTATAATAATCCTGTAAGATGGCCTTTCCCTTGGACAAGGCCGTTAATTGTGCCCTTACTCTAGACTGGACACTATGCAATAATATATGGTAACTCATATACTTCTCACAGTCCTATAAAGTAGGGCTTCCCATCTTACTCATGAGCCAAGTAAGACAGAATTAAGTGATCTGCCTAAAGTCACGCTGCTAGTTAACTGTAGAGCCTGGAACAGTGGAACTCCAAAGCTTATAATCTTAAGCACAAGGCATTGTGGTAGGCCTGAAATGATGTCTGCTGAACATTTATGTTCATTCTGTATAATCTTCACAGTAACTCTGAGTTCAGATACTTTGTCCCTGTTTTATAGGCAGGGCACTAAGGCTCAGTTCACACAGGTAAGTAGCAGAGCCAGGATTTGAACATTTGTCCTCTTGGCCCCAAACCCGTGCTCCTTTCTGCATCGAAGCCCACCTCTCTCGTTTCTTCTCCTCTCCGAGCCATGGTGCCTTGCTGGGCGTCAGTTGTACCAGGACTGACTCATTCACTGCTGCATGCCGTCCCTTGAAGGAAGGCCAGCTTACCTGACTTCATTAACGTTCACTGTTCTTGTTCTGCTCTTCCTTTCCAAATTGTTAAAATCCATTCTTGTTCCCCAAGATTTTATTTCAAGCACAGATCTGTCCAGCTTCCCCCTGAACAGAACTCATCCATGACCCCAAAGTGAGTCAGTGACTGTGGCCACAGTGGTGAAGCCACAGGGACCAGGGGCCCCTCCTCTGTGTCTGCTCTTCCCACATCCTCCAGTAACTGGCCGACGTTCCAAGCTGGGCTGTGTTATCTGTGCCCTCCCCTCTCCCCTGCGTTAGCCTGGCCCTGTGCCACGCATCCAGCAGGACCAGGTATAGGCTTTCCTTTTCTGGAAGCCTCTCTCAGTGACTGCACTCTGGGAGCACCTGTGGTCTGGAAGGCCCCCACGTGGTCAGCGCAACTTGATGAGGCAGCACTCAGGGCGCAGGGACATGTTCATT
Source organism: Redunca redunca (assembly GCA_006410935.1). Classification (NCBI taxonomy): domain Eukaryota; kingdom Metazoa; phylum Chordata; class Mammalia; order Artiodactyla; family Bovidae; genus Redunca; species Redunca redunca. Next base: position 11,670 of record SJYQ01026731.1, read on the forward strand.
GGGCTGCTGCTGCTAAGTCGCTTCAGTCGTGTCAGACTCTGCAACCCCAGAGACAGCAGCCCACCAGGCTCCCCCGTCCCTGGGATTCTCCAGGCAAGAACACTGGAGTGGGTTGCCATTTCCTTCTCCAATGCATGAAAGTGAAAAGTGAAAGTCAAGTCGCTCAGTCATGTGCGACTCTTAGCGACCCCATGGACTGCGGCCCACCAGGCTCCTCCGTCCATGGGATTTTCCAGGCAAGAGTGCTGGAGTGGGGTGCCATTGCCTTCTCCGGTTCATTGGGCAGACCTGCATTTTTTTAGTTCAGGCTCGCCAATTTACTAATACTCTGGCCCTTCAGTAGGTTGTTCAACACATAAGCCCATGTTTCCTCATCTGGCATTCAAGGTAACAACCATACCTTCTGAGGTTAGTTCCCTGGTGACTCAGGTGGTAAAAAAAAAAAACAAAAACTGCCTGCAATGTGGGAGACCCAGGTTTGATCCCTGAGTCAGGAAGATCCCCTGGAGAAGGGCATGGCCACCCAGTCCAGTATTCTTGCCTGGAGCATCCCATGGACAGAGGTGGGTCACAGTCCATGGGGTCGCAGAGTCGGACACGACTAAGCGACGTTCCCTTCCGAGGTTGCTGGAAGGAAGGTGGAAGATAATCCTTATCAAATTCTTCTCAGTAGGACTAGCAGATGTGGAAATTTTTCTTGGAGAACACGTAACTACAAGTGTTGGATATTGTGAACAGCTTTTAAAGATCACAGAGTAGGTGGGGATGTCCTTTGGTATCTGCAGGGGATTGGTTCCAGCACCCTTACAGATACTAAAACCCGAGAATGCTCAGATCTTACACAAAATGGTGTAGTGTTTGCATGTCACCTACACATATCCTCCCAGGTACTTTTAAGTCACCTCTTGATGACTCATAAGGCCTATTACAATGTAAGTGCTATGTAAATAGTTGCTGGTATGCGGTAAATTCAGGTTTTACTTTTTGGAACTTCCTGGAATTTTTCTTCTTGACTATTTTCAGTCTGAGGCTGCATCAGTCTGTGGATGCACCACCTGTGGATAAAGAGGCCTGACTGCATATATACACAGTGGGCTGTGGGGCTTTAAAAATAGGCCCATGTACGGACAGTGCAGTCCTGGGAATTAGGACTGTGAATTGGTTATTTGTTGCTTAGAATAAAATTTCCAGTGGCCACATCAAACATGATTCAAGAAATTCTGTGCATGAAACAATTTAGGTAGGTGGAAATGTAGGAAACTTGGAGATGAAGATATTAACAGTACATGTGAAGTTTGAATAAATTGTCTTAAGGCGGTATTTCTCAGTAAACATTTCACTTAAAACATATATGTAAGTTACTTAATAAAAATATAACTAGGACAAGATTGTTTTTCTAGGTGGAAAAACTGACACTTAGCTACCCTTTGCTGAATGCTAACTGTTGTCTTATCTGCTCAACCTGTTTGTAAGGTTTTAGGGTAGCCTTTAAATCTGTTCAGAGTCCAGAATGGTGTTGTATGTGCAGGTGCATCTATATAATGAATGGAAAAAAATTACAGAACAAGGACAATAAGGTTTTATCTAGTGACCTGTAAACAGTGACAAAAACAGCACTCTATACAGAGAAAAAGCAAAAGATACACAGATCACATAGTAATAGGCCAACTTTCTGAAATATTTTCCCATGAACAAAGTATTCATACTTTCCCCCAATATATTGGGGAAATAAATAATCCATAAAACATACTTAATTTTCATAATTCTGCCTATATGCAGAAACTTGACTGCTTAAACTACCACTGATTTTTTTCTATTTTTTGTGAAGAAGCTAGCTGTTAATTCCAATGTTATATGAAGAATAATACGAATGTGGGGTGCACATACATGCTATGGTAGGTGGCTTAAGTGTTTAGTACTGAGGATTCCATGAATTCTGATGAGTTCAGACTCAGAGGGACAGATACTTAAGCCTTGTCTGACTTTTAGTAACAATAATGAGCCCATAAATAAAGATAATACCTGGCTCGCCCCTGAGATTTCTTTCTTCTTTGCCCTGTCCTGGCCTGTGGAGGCTTCCAGCCAAGGACAGGAGAGCAGTTATGTCCCAGAGGTCTGTTGTGTCTGCCTTGTGGCTTCTGAGAGCCTTTTGGGAAAGCTTACCTAGTTCCTTTTCTCCCCCTTCCACAAGTGTTCAACCTCACAGGCCAACAACAAATCCAAACACTTCTAAATTTGCTCAGAAATACGGAGGTGCTGAGAAGTGTTCCAGATGTGGGGATTCTGTATACGCTGCCGAGAAGATCATTGGAGCTGGAAAGGTGAGGTGCAGTCTAGAGTTAGCAAGCCTGCTCTCTGTTCCCTCTCTCCCCTAGGTCCCTTCAAGGCCCACTCAGGTGCTCTGCCTTATAAATAAATGCCTTGAACTAAACTTTTTCTTAATCAAATTTCCATCTGAATCATTAATTTTTTGAAGTGATCCCCTTGTTTGACAGATCACATCTATGTTTAACAGAAACCTGTTTTCATGGGGGGGGCGGGGGCACTTATGAAGGTGTTAACGAATAAAGCAAGACTTAACAAACCTGGGCTCCACAGTTTTTCAGTGTGGTGAAAGGGGCGGGGCGGGGGGGGGGGAGNGGGCGGGGTGGGGGGGGGAGTGTCAGGGCACCTGATGCTAACGCAGTTTGGAGGAGTTGCTCGAGCACATCTCCTCTTTAAGCCGCAGTGTTCTCGACCACGGAGGAGGCGGTCTTTGAGGGAGCCCACGGCACCCGTGGCCAGCCTTCAGACAGCTCTTTGGGAAATGGCCCTCCTGTGACACAGCTCCCGCTCCGTGTCTGCTGTGGATAAAGTTTGAACTGAGTGCCTCTGCCGGCAGCCGAGCATGTGGAGGGTCTGGTCTTAGCCTGGTTGGGGCTCACCCACAGCAGTCAGGAGCCCGTGTGGGGCTGATCTTCCAGCACCTAAACTTACTCATTCTTCTCTTCCAGCCCTGGCACAAAAACTGTTTCCGATGTGCTAAGTGTGGGAAGAGTCTTGAGTCAACAACTCTGACTGAGAAAGAAGGTGAAATCTATTGTAAAGGTATAATTTAACTTCAGTTATTGCTGTCCATGTGAATATCCCGTACTGGCTATTAGTGAAGGAAATGTCACCAGCAGGGGGGAAAATATTCTAAAAATAGGGAAAAGGTGGGGGATAGTGCCACTGGGCATTTGAAAAGATCTAGAGAGAGATGGCAATGGCACCCCACTCTAGTACTCTTGCCTGGGAAATCCCATGGATGGGGGAGCCTGGTGGGCTGCAGTCCATGGGGTCGCTAAGAGTTGGACACGACTGAGTGACTTGACTTTCACTTTTCACTTTCATGCATTGGAGAAGGAAATGGCAACCCACTCCAGTGTTCTTGCCTGGAGAATCCCAGGGACGGGGGAGCCTGGTGGGCTGCTGTGTCTGGGGTCGCACACGACTGAAGCGACTTAGCAGCAGCAGAGATGCTTACAGATAACAGAAAACCACAGAACATTCTTGAGGACAGAGTAAGTTAAGTAAGTTCCCAGCCGTTAAAAACACCCCTACATAAGCAACAGTTTTCTTTCAACTTAAATGTTTTAAGCAAAACATACCAATATATGAAGGTAATAGATACATATATAACTAGTCTGGTCCCAACTTGCAACTCAGTTGAGACCATGAGCTAAACCCTAGGGAACTAGCTGTAAGGCATACGTAGCAGGTTTTTATAATTTACAGAGGTTTGTTGATACATGGGTCTTAAGGAGTACTGCTGCTGCTAAATCGCTTCAGTCGTGTCACACCAGCAAAGCTTAATGGGATTGCACTAATTCTTCCCTTTTCTTTTTGTAGGATGCTACGCGAAGAACTTTGGGCCCAAGGGATTTGGCTATGGCCAAGGAGCAGGGGCCCTTGTTCATGCTCAGTAGAGGTGCAAACCCAGAACCGAGAAAGATCACACACTGAGAGTCGACGTAACCTAGGCACAGATAACCTGACACTACACTACTGTGAAATCCTGCAGTACTGAAGGGCTGCACGCTGCCTTGTGCTTGGATAGGCTGGGACTAGTAGGAAGAGAGCACCGTATCTTTTCACTTTATCCATCAGTATTTCAAGAACTATTTCTTCTACATTTTAAATAAAACTTCAGCTTGATTTGGGTATTCAGTGTCTTTCAGTTAACCTTTTGGAGGAGTGCTGTGATGTTGCCTAGCGTAAAACTAACCAGTGGGTCCCCACCTGCATTTTTATTGGTTAAAGGCTACCTACCCCATTACGTGGTTGACTCGCCAGGTTAGTCTCTGCATTACAGCTGTTGGAGAAGATGGCTCTCTGAGCGGCAAGTGTGCCCTAAGTGAGGGTTGCTAGGCAACAGGCCCACCATGCCAGCGCCTCAGAGCTGGCATTTAGCAGTGCAGACCGCCTGCCTGCCCGCCTCTCAAGCTCAGTGGGCGCACTTCGATGCAGTCTCCTAAAACATGGCTCCTAGACAACCTGCACCAGTCCCCTGAGAGTACTGGAAGGCAGGTTCCTGGGCCGCACAGAACAGAACCTAGGAGTGAGGCCATGGAAGCCTTCTAAACAAGCTTCTCAGAAAGGCACACCAGTGTGGGCACACACACTGTTAAAACACTTAGAAATTCTTTGGATTTATCTAGGTATTACAAACAGTTACCTCTAGACAACTACAGAATCTGAGGCTTAGTGTGACTTTAAGACTCCCCACTCTCATCTGATAGATGGTGAATTACTAATCCAGGAAATGGGCGATTATCTTGCAAATTTCAGTTCTGCAAAATCAGCAAAGAATGTTAGGCTGTCCTGGCACATTCAGCTGGCCCAGTGAGAAAACGAATATTAGACTATATGTGGTATATTTTCATTAATTTCTCCAGAAACTTTTAGTTCATTATCAAAGACTCAATCAACCCTTTATTTTTCAGGAGCAGGGTGTGAAATTGTTCTGTAATGTGTAATTATAAAATTGAACCAGCCTAGTGTGTGATATATCTTAATCTTACATAACATCAAGAAAAGGAAAAAGGTCAGAAACTTGGCGGGAAAGGGCTAGTTGAGGGTGTACCAGGTGAAAACAACTCATTATTTACATCACAGCCTTGAACACTTTGCATATTCTGTAAGTTAGGTTTCACTGTGAGAAAGGGGACAGCAGGCTGGGGAAGTTAATCAACAATAAGGAACAGGTTTCCCTGGTGGTCCAGTGGTTAAGAACCTGCCTGCCAGCGTAGGGAACATGGGTTTGATCCCTGGTCTGGGAAAATCCCACCTGCCTCAGGACAACTAGGCCCATGTACCACAGCTACCAAGCCTGTCCTCTAAAGCCTGCGTGTTGCAACTACTAAAGCCTGCTTGTCTACAGCCTGTGTTCTGCCACCAGTAGTCCCTGCTTGCCACAATTAGAGAAAGTGCACAGCAATGAAGACCCAGCAGAGCCACAAAGAAATACCAGCAAGTAAAAATTAAAACGAGGATGTAGGGTGATGAAGAAGACTTAGGTAATACATTGAAATCATTCTGTGGCAGTTTTCAGATGTGTACAAATTCTTTTGACAGCTCGATCAAAAGATGGCAGTCTAATTATCCAACTTTAGTGTCTCATTTTTAACAGCATATATAATGGACCAGACTAGGCTAGAAAAGACAACACAGCTACCTGCCTCTTTCTCTTGAGATGCTTACTCTTGGCAGGGAGGCCACGTGTAGGTGTTACAGCCATAACCTCAGTTAAGATCTCCCTCGTCAGACAGCATCACCAACAGCTTGCAGACTGTTCTAGTGCCCAGTTTTCTGAACCATCCCTGTGGATACCAACTGGTGCAAAGTGAGTTATTCCTGTTGAGTTCTGACTAAATTGCAGATCTGTGAACAAAAATGCCTTTTTAGGCCACTAAACTTTTCAGTGCTATAGATAATCAGAATTTAACTTACCACAGAGCCAACATTCCCCATCCTACTGTTTCCCAAACTACTGCAGATGCTAACAGATATTCAAGAGGAAAATACACGAAGTTGTCAGGCACCTGATAATTTGAAATTTAAAGTTTAGACCACCCCCCCATTCAGAATTAAATTTATTCTTAAATTGGGAGCCATGGCAAAACAGCTACTCCAAAACTATAAAGGTTCCAGGAGTAGAAACAGAAATTTGGCTTTGAGCAGGCTCTGTTCTGAGAGGCATCACTTTCATCATTTGGAAGTAGGGCAGTAGGGTAGTCCCAAATTAATCCATATGTGATACTGAAGTGTTGCATGGTAAATATCAATGTTTTTGTTTTAAAACTGACCCACTTGGGATATTTTCAGGGCCCTGTGGTGGTTTGGTACATTTGCTGACAACTCTAGTTCTGAAGGGCTTCCCTGATGGCTCAGATGGTAAAGAATCTGCCTGCAATGCAGGAGACCCGAGTGCGATCCCTAAAAAGTTTTCATGATCAATCAAGTTTAGGGAGCGTTGCAGCCATCTCTGTCTATACCTATGTTCCTTTAGATTCACAGTGCACATCGGCATATTGAAGTCTTGAGATCTTGAGGTGAGAAGTCTGTTTTAACTTGAAGAAAGCCTTGTATGATATTAACTGTTCATGGAACCACTAACATCTCAAGGAACAACACTGGGAAATGATGGTTTGGACCACTGGTTCTCAAACTTTCTGACCCCAGGACCTCTTTACATTCTTCAGTTACTGAGCCCCCAACTCCCACCCCCCTGCAAAGAGCTTTTGTTTATGACAGTTAAATCTGTCATTACTTTCCATATTAGGAAATTAAAAAAAATTAAAAATACATTAGCTCAGACTTATTATGGTCAAGTTGAGATTGACAGGAACCAGATTCACCTTACCTCAAACAATAAAAATGAAGACAAATTGCATGAAAAAAATATGATTTTGAGAACTGACAATAGGCAACAAAGGAAAGTGAAGGGGAAAATGAGGTCAGCCTTGAGATTAGCAAGCTTATTACTCTTGAGAGCTTCTGGGCTATAGTGCAAGGCAGGGGAATAATGAGGGAGCTGAAAGGCACCCCAAGTTGAGGAGACAGAGCTGAGGGTCCAGAGGGAGCAAGGTGGCTACAGTGGGAGGGACTGGAGAGCGCTGCACAGAGCAAGAACCCCAGGAATTCGTGAAGTCCCACCTGGCCCCCGACGTGAAGTCTTCAGCTGCGTTCTGGACGGAACATGCGTGTGAGGTAACTACTCAAGAGTATGTAAAAACCATCTGAAAGGTTTAGACGGGAGCGTCTGGTGCTCACACAGAGCTGGGAATAGTGCCTGCTCTCACCCGGGAGATCGGGAAGTGTGACTCATGGAACTCTATGGAACACTCAGGTCTTGCTTCAGAAATGGGGAACGATTAACCCTAAACTGAACACTGCTCTGGTCCTGCCTTAAAAAACCCTGCTCATCAGCAAAACCTGAAAGGATTAACGTTTCCAAATAACTGCATCCCAGAGCAACGCTCTGGAATTTCTACAGGAATAAAAAATACCCAGTACTCAGTTTCTAGTGTCTGGCATCCAGTCAAAAATTAGCAGGCATTTGCAGCAACACAGATGGACCTAGAGGCTGTCATAGTGAGTGGAGTAAGTCAGACAGAGAAGGAAAAATATCATACAACATCCTTTATATGCAGAATCTAAAATGAAATGATTCAAATTGACAAAACAGAAACAGACTCAGATTTAGAGAAGGAACTTACAGTTGCTGGGGGTGGGAAGAAGGGGTAGTTAGGGAGTTCGGGATCACCATGTACACACTGCTATATTTAAAATGGATAACCAGCAAGGAGGTCCTACTGTACAGTATAGCAGAGAGAACTCTGCTCAGTGTTATGCGACAGCCTGGATGAGGGGGAAGTTTGGGGGAGAATGGATACTTGTATATCCACCTGAACATCACAACATTGTTAACTGGCTATACTCCAACATAAAAGTTCCAAAATAATAAAAAATTTAAATTTACCAAGCATGCAAAGAAGCAGGAAGAGAGTCCATAATGACGAAAAATAAAATCTATCAGAACCAACTGAGACCTGATATACATTGTGATAATTAGCAGGTAACAATATTAAAACAGCTAACTGTAACAGTATTCTATTTTGAAAGCGTTAAGTAGTAATACAGATGATGTAAAAATGGTTCAAATAAAGCACTGTAGGTGAAAACTAGAATGTAGCAGATAAAAAAATGCACTGGATAGTCCTGATGATGGACTGGATAGTGCAGAAAAGAACTTAAGTGAACGTAAGAGAACTTGAATAAATGAGTCATCACTGTGCCACAGGACAATCTCAAATGGCGCAATATGTGTGTAACTGGAGTCTGCTAAAAGCGGGGGAAGAAAAATATTTGAAATGATGACCGAAAATTTTCCAAATTTGATGAAAACTGTAAAACTACAGATCCAAGAAACAGCATTAGTAGCAATGAGGCTTCCTAATGCTTTAGATGGGAACAGTCCCTCTTTCTTAGCACTAGAAACACTGCTGTGTATTAAAAAGCCTTTACCACGCCGAGGGCGGGACGATCTGAGAGCACCGCACTGACACATGCGTACCACCATGTGTGAAACAGGTCACCAGTGCAGGTCGGTGCACGAGGCAGGGCACCCAGAGCTGGTGCTCTGGGACAGCCCCGAGGGACGGGGTGGGCAGGGAGGTGGCCGGGGTTCAGGATGGGGGCCGCATGTGCACCCGTGGCTGACTCATGTCGATGTATGGCAAAACCCACAATACTGTACTGTAGCCTCCAATTAAAATAAATTTATCAATTTTTTAAAAAAGTATTTCCCAATACCAGTCTATTATCTGAAGACAGAGATATTCTGGTAAAATTTATCTAAGCAAAACATTCATACTTCAATTCAAAGGCGAAAACTTTTCTAAGAGACATATGATTTCCTTGAGTTGGTGACTTAGCTGACCTAGATCAAGGGACATTTTTGAATTTTCCACTTGGAATTACAGATTTTTCTATTTTAAAAGCCACATAAAGATATTTAAAACTCTTATACCAAAAATTTGATAAAATTTTAGGTTTACTTTCTGACTTGAAGCTAAGATTTCTTGCCCTGGTATGTACTTATTTCCAATTATCTCCATAAACTCTTAGAACCAGGCAGTCACATCACAGGAGCAAGCTACCAATCTGGGAAGGACCAGGGGATCCACTCTAGAAGATAATAAAGAGAAAAGGACCTAACCAGAGTGAAAGGGGAGGGCTTACTGTACAATTTCCTTTTGTATTTGTACTTGTTTAAAATATTGTTACTTGAGTTCTAATACCTCTGGAGGCATTACTTTCAATACAGTAAAATAATTATGAAATGAGTATTAGGCCAATCTATTTGTTTAATACCACTGGGTTCTCAATTAAACTATAAACAATCATGTGATCAACAGGAATGGATTCCTCCATAATTTTTGCTTTGTAAATTCCCAAATAAAGCTTTCCTTGTCACACAAGAGTTTCTCAAGTAACTGAGAGCAATGTTTCATAGGTTTCCAATATTTTACTAGACTCTTTAGACACACTTACGTTTAAATCTTGGGGATTCATACAGTTCCTGAAAATCCTAGTTAACTCTATGGACTCTAACATTCTTAAAGAAAAATATACTCTCTTATTTTAAAATAATTAATTACAAACACGCACATATACACACACACACAGAAGGAAAGTTAGGTTTGTCTTATCAACACTACCACCTTCTACTTTTGCCAATTTCTAGTTTTGCCACTTGATTCCTAGTTGACCCAGATATAAACATACAGAATAACGTTTTCATATCACAGGTACCAGTACCAGCAGTTCATCAATCTTTTGAAGTGAACTGAGCAAAATAACAAACACACACACACACTTAAGAGTCAATATTTATTCTGATTAATATTTTACAAAATTTTGACAGATTTAATTTATGTAAGGAGAGCTAATTTATTAAACACTTTACAGGTTTTTCTTTCCACAGAATAACACGTTAAGTAGCAAAATAATACTTGGCACAGTTATAAATANAACACGTTAAGTAGCAAAATAATACTTGACACAGTTATAAATAAAGAATATAAAATAAAAATATTCATAGCTTAAGTATAATAATGATGCTGTTTTATGCCTATTAATATTTCAAATAAATTCCTGGGAACAACAGAAATAAGGAAAAAATTCCAAAGAAGTAATTCATGTTTAGAGCTGAGAAGTAAGTTCCTATTTGCTAAAAGTATCCAATTAAGCTGATATGAACTATTCCTCAAAGGGTCACCCTTATACACAACTTTAGAATGGGGTTAAACTGGTTCCACACGTAAGACCTATAAAATCATTAGAAGGTACGCTGCTGCATAGTTGGCTCCTGACCATCTGACCATTTCTGAGTTACAGATTTCACTGGTGCTATGAGATGGTTTAGTGCTAAAGCATTAACATTGCTAATATTTTCCATGTATACATCTACAGTTTTTTTTTTCTATTTAACTGAAAGACATATCTTTCGCACTTAAAAGAATATTGTACCATAAAGAAAGAACATGGTAACAACACTCTCATTCAAACTCTGAGAAAACCACCATTGTATTTGACTGTTAATAAAAAATGTTTCGATAAAAATTGCAACTGAGTCTTCATGTGAAGTGGCTCAAAATACAAAAAATTAAAACAAATTCTAGCCTTTTATAAATAACTTTGAATTTAAAAATTATCTAAAATTTCCCCCAATTAGTAGTCAAAACTAGCAGAGACATTTGTAAAGGTAACCAATTTTGTACATTCTATGACAAAATGGCACGATGCTGTTGCCACCCCACACCCATCTCTTCCCTTTTCAAAAATAAAGCACGTATGCCAATTTTCTAATATTAAAACACTCACATACACTAAGTAATCTTTTTGATGTGTGACTTATGGTCAAAGAAACTACTATATAAAAATGGTACTTGGAAATACTGAACGTCAACTATATACATTTTCGCTGCTCCTCTTACTAAGGCAAGGGGCGGGTTTACCACTAGATTGCTTTAATAGCTGTAATCTGCATTTTACAGAGAATACTACTTTTACCAAGCATCAGACATGCAGTGAACTTGCAGGGTATAATGCCTATTAACAGCAATATCGAACACCACTAGAAGCTCATTAGTTGTCTCCCTTTTCTTTTTGGTTGGATAAAATGAAATGAGCAGCTTTAAATACACTAACACATAGAGACACAAGGAGAAAACTATTTGATAACTTATTTATATACAGATACACAATCTTTACACTGGTCTAGGGCCTGTCGTCAGTCTGGCCGCCCTGTTCTCACTCTCCCCTGGCCTATCCCCTCTCACACACTTCCCACAGGTTGCCTGAACCACAGTTTGCTACAGCACTTAAAAAGGACTCCACCAAGTCTCACTCTGTAAACAGTATTTGTGGAAGCAGTGACTAACAGTTCACCATGAGAGTATGGAAATGCTGCAACAAAAATTGATCAGTGCATCATGTTTAACAATTAGAAAATCTTTCTGAAACTGTTTCAGACAGCATTAACAAATTTCAAAACATTCAACACTGGGAAAACTGAAACAATCTTAGAGATAAAATTCTGATAGGTCATTTTTAAAAAACCAGAATATACCATTAGCTTGTCTTTTATTCACATGTCTATTATGTACAGAAATCATGCTCCATCTTCAGCTAGACTCCCATTATTTTGTCTACAATTTATTTTTGCAGTATATCCGTTTATCTCTATTACCGAGAATTTTGCATTAACTTGAAAATAGCTCAACTCTTAAAAATTGGACTATCTGCACATCAAATTAAATTCTAATTTACGCTTTACTGGATAGTGTGTGCTAGTATACATTCTATGAGGTGCATCATGCACTTAGTAGGGCTTTTAAGTTGAACAAAATAACATGACTTACTATACTCATGCAAGTGCTTTATTATCAGACCATAAAACCTTAAGAGCAAATTATTTCACTGAACTAAAAATACATCAGCACTTCAACAGATGATAGCAATAAAATATTGTTCGCACGTTTTTTGGTGAACATTATTTCCCTGTGCCTCTGAAGACACATTACAGTAGATCCCTAATGAAACCACATGATTCTCATCACAGCATTTACATGTACATTCTAACACGTACATAATACTAGCCTGGATCAACATAAGACAACTCTCTTGGAATTGAATGCAATACTAATAGTAGATTGCATTATAAAATTTAGCTGTATACCATAAATTTAGTTTTAGCTAGACTCGAACATTTCTGATCAGTAAACCATGTCTGTCAACAGAATAAGTTCATTCTTTCCTCATGAAAAATGTTATGAGAACAAAACCAAAAAGCTGCATATGTTGTGAATTCCCACATTAAGAACCATTAAAACTCTTGTTAAGATCTTTATTCTTCCCAGAAGTGGCAGTGTGTTCTGTCCATGTTTACCTTTGTTAACAAAAGTGTTGAAAAAAAAGACTGTAAAGTTCACTGTTAGCCCTACATATAGCATGCTATTTGTTCAAAGGATGTGGATTCGAGTGTGAGAGAGACACGGACAGACACAATTTTCAGGCACCACTCAGCAATATGCTTCAAAGGATAAAGATGTTGCTACACGAGCTGGTACCCAGATCCTGATATTTGGTCATATTCTATTGTATACTGCCTGGTCCAGTCCACGATAACAGGACGAAAGAGGCCACAGCATCGAAATTCAAAGAAGTCTATAATATTCCTTACACATCCATGGCTAAACAGCCCCCCACAAAAAAAAAAAACAACACAGAAACAAACAAAACAGAAAAAGAAAAAAATAGTCTATTAGTACAGTAACTTAAAATGAGTTTAACATAATTTTACGTTAAATATATTGTTTCCAAACTTAAATACTCAGATTTTTTGTCAGAAAGAATCTGCTTATAACTCTACAAAATATGTATGCATTCATGTTTCTTCAGAGCTCTGACAACACTGATTTTTTCTCTTGTGCTTATACCATGGGTTACACTATTATATTTTAAAGTTATTCAAACATCCATCTCTCATTCCTATGTCAAATAAAATTTTTGATAAAAACTTTCCTTGACGGTAGCTCTTCGGCAAGGAGACAAACTATATCCAAAATTGAGAAAGTAAAAGACAAAATAAATATAAATAGCATAAATGTGACAGTGTACCTAAGAGTAACAAATTAAAAAAAGAAATGTCAGGGGAAGTTCCTGCAATTCTAGAAACTTCAAGAATACCTTGGAAAAGCAGTCAGTTTCACACCTCATGTCATCATTATGCCAATGGGAGAATTCTCAGAACTGTTCGACTGACGCTACTTTTTCTTTTGAAGATCTGCGTGCTTTCCAAAAGCATGCAACAATTAACAGCACCCCAAAAGCTCGAAGGCGGCAGACAATTGTTTGAGTAAAACTCAAAGTTTTAAATATTTCATATTACTAGGAAAATACTGTTTAACTCCAAACTGAATGCCAATTTCCAAATATATACATATACAAATAAAAGAATAGTACAATCTCTTCAATAAATGGTGTTGGGAAAACTGAACAGTCACATGCAAAAGAACTAAACTGAACCACTATCTTACACTATATACAGAAATTAACTCAAATGGGTTAGACTTGAATTTATGAACTGAAACCAGAAAAAAGAGATGGTAAGCTCCTTGACATTAGTCTTGGTGATGAATTTTTGAACCTGACACCAACAGCAAAGGTAACAAAAGCAAAAATAAATGAGACGACATTAAACTAAAAAGGTTCTGCCCAGCAAAGGAAACCATCAACAACATGAAAAGGCAACCTACTGAATGGAGAACATATCTGCAAATCATATATCTGATAAAAGGCTGATATCCAAATTATATAAAGAACTCACACAACTCAAAAGAAAAAAAGCAAATAATCCAAGTGAAAACAGACAATCTGAATAGACTGATGGCCAAGAGACACGAGAAGACATTCAACATTACACTAATTGTTAGGGAAATGCAAATCAAAACCACCATGAGACAAGACTGCCACATATCTGTTAGAATGGCTACTATCAAAAAGATAGGACAAGCAAGTGTCAGAGGATACAGAGAACCCTGTGCACCACTGGTGGGAACATCAATCGGTGCAGCTACTGCGGAACAGGATGGAGGTTCCTCAAAAATTAAAAACAGGACCACCATACGATTCAGCAATTCCACTTCTGGGTATTTACCCAAAGAAACTGAAAACGCTAGCTTGAAAAGATGCACGCACCCACATGTTCCCCGCAGCATTATTCACGGCAGTCAAGATATGGTAATAGTCTAAGTACCCTTTTTAGAAAATGTGATACACACACACACACACACACACACACACACACAGAAACAAAGTCCAGCCACTGTAAAGAAACAGGAAGCCCAGCCACGGGCAATAACAGGGGTGGACCGTGAGGGCACTATACGTGAAGTCAGTCAGACCAATACGACAGTATTGCACTTACTTTGAATACAAACAAACCGGAGCTCAGAGACAGAGAACAGACTGCGGAGGCCAGAGACTGGGAGTGGGGCAGGCAAACGGGTGAAGGAGGCTCAGAACATACAGACTCCCGGTTCTAAACAAGGAGTCCTGGGAGTGCAGTGTACAGCATGGTGACGGCAGGCTACACCGCACTGCACATGTGGAAACTGCCATGAGAGCAGATCGCGAAAGTTCTCATGACAAGAAGAAATTTTCCAGCTATTTATGGTGACAGATGTCAACTAGACTGTAATGGTGATCACTTTGCAGTGTATACAAACATCAAGCCATTATGCTGTACACTTCAAACCTACATAATGTTGTATGTCAATTAAAGTTAAAAAGAAAAAAGAAAATTAGGTGTGTGGAAATTTTTATGTCATTCAAACAGCAAATAAAATAAGTAATCCGGGACTTCCCTGGTAGTCCAGTGGCCAAGAATACACACTCCCAACGCAGGGGACCTGGGTTCGATCCCTGGTCAGGGACCTAGATCCCACATGCTGCAACTAAGAGCTTACATGGTGCAACTGAAGATCCAGTACAGGCAAACAAACAAATAAATATTTAAAAATAATAAGTAATCTGAAGCAAAAAGTAGCTGCCCGAGAGTCTAAGAAATTTCCCTTAAGAATGAATTTCAAGCAATTGTATTTTTAAAAATCTTCTTTCAATTTTCTTGACACATTCATTTTTGAATGAAAATTTATAAATTGATGGAAACGTTAAAGAACAAATACTAAACGTCAGTAGGTCAATAAAGTTTGAATCATAATTAAAGGAAAAAGTGAAATCTTGGTATTTACGTTTTACAAGCTATTTTATACATGGCTAAGTAAAAGAAATATTCCCTATTTCATATCTTATTGCCACTTTAAAAGAAAATACTTCTCTTTGATGTACTCATTAGATATTTGCTTAGTTTAGTTAGTAAGGAACTTCTTGAAGGAACTTCAAGAGAAAATATTAAATCCACAGAAATGTACGTACTTGAATGGACTTTCAATAGATGTTGTTGTGACTTTAAAGTGCTTGTATCTCCTGGCATTCATTCTTTCATTTGTAGTAATACCTAAACATGATATCTGAGAGGCAAAAGAAAGCAAACCATTAGATCTCTGAATACGTAATATAAAATAAATTAAAATTAATTCTCAGGATTAGGATGGAGGAAAAAATGATGAAGTCTGTTTTTGGTTTTCCATCAAGAAACATCAAGCTAGTGTACAAGAGATCATCTGTCTCTATTAAAAGTAGCTAAACAGGGAAATAGTTTTTAAACAGGTTACCTGGCACTGTGTATGTGGAGAGATGGACATTATGTACATACTACTACTCCATCGGCCCCTTTAAGCAGGAGATTTCTTAACAATCCTAATTAAAAGGAAAGGGCTTCCCAGGTGGCTCAGTGGTAAAGAATCTGCCTGCCAATGCAGGAGACACAAGAGATGCAGGTTTGAACCCTGGTCAGGAAGATCCCCTGAAGAAGGAAATGGCTACCCATTCCAGTACTCTTGCCTGGAAAATTCCATGGGTAAAGTCACCTGGTGGGCTACAGTCCATGGGGTTGCAAAGAGTCAGACATGACTGGGCACACATAGCACACACAGAGAAAATCCAAGTGTATCAGTTTTCTCAATTAAATTAAGAAAAAAGTCAATTAATGTAACTTTAAAAATTAAGTTAAAAAAACCTCTTGAGTAAATACTGATATTTGCAGGTAATAAAATATTACTATTAAAACACATACAAAATTAATGGCACCATTAATCTAAGCTCACAGTTATATCCAATTGGACGTATGAAGATCAGCAAGGACAGAAACAACGAGCTCCATTAAGAAGAGCACTGAAAGCCAAAAGTCACTAATGTAAGGAGAGGGAGGCGAGGCGAAGAGACAGGGGAGAGGCGAGGCACAGCAAACGCAAGCGTTTAGCTCTTGAAGAATCTTAGCTACTGGGAAGGAGGAGTAGTCATAAAGAGGACATGCTGTTATCTTTCAAGCAAGGAGTGAGTTTTTAAGAGTTCTCTGCACACTAAAGAAAACTCATTTGCACATACCTGATACATCTGACACATGAGTAATACAGCCACCCACATGAAATGAAAAACACTGTTCAGAAACATCCAAAACATCCAAGGTGAACAGGTGGCAATTTGAGTAATGTATGTCCAAAATCCATCCTTGGTGTAGCTGGTCTCACAGTGTAGTCCCCAGTCTAAAATCAGAGCAGAAGTACTCAGATTTACTCGATAATCATCCAAGCTCCTTGTGGATGATTTTGTGGTAGGTACCACTTAGAAAACATGACCTAAGAATCTAACTGATGACTTTCAATGCAAGTATTTTTACACTCATAAATAATTCCCCTATCCCCTAGTGAAAAAACATAAAGAACAGAAAGCAGTAGCCAACCTTCAAAACAAAGAAACCTGTCCTGCAACAACAGTTTTTATCTGACTGGCACTGCACACACAGAATACATAAAAACACGTGCTTTATACAGACGAGATGATGTATACATGTGAGACTTCTCTGGAGGGAAGGCATATAATACAAGATCACCCTGGGGAGGAGAGCTTTTTCCAAAACAAAATTTACTCAGAGAGCCGCTGCCATGAAAGAACTGATGTTGGCGCTGGACTATGCTCTTTCTCAGGGTGCTGGACTGCCATAAATTAGGGTCAAGATCTCCGACCAAAACTTTCTCTCTCTGTTCATCCCTATTTGAGGAACTAGCCTCCTTTTTCATTACGGTATTAATAATAATGGAGATTATTCTTAGTATCTGTGGGAGGAGGAAGACTAGGACATCATCCAAGACTTATTTTCAAGTCAGTATCTAATATGGCTTCACACTAAGTACCAACAAGCCCTGAAGGACAGTGACTGATATTTTCATTCAGATTCTTTCCAAATTATGTTCTCAGTGCAATAAAAGCCTATTATTACTTCTAAAATACTAAACCATATGATCAGTGAATGACAACTTACTTTTAACCTTTTAAATATTCTCCAATAGACAATAATTATACCTTAGTCTTCAAAATATTTCAAGTTCTGTGAAAACCGAACTTCAACTATATTCCCCAGCTGTTTGATAAGAAAGAGCAACTAGCATAATCACAAAATTTACAAACTACTAAAGTAAAGCGAGCATGCGACGTGAAAAATCTTGGTGTGTTTTACCCAGAAGCTTTTCAAAACCTATTAAAAGATAATTAACTGATAATTCTGTTGCTTATACTCTACTGAATATGTTTGATAGTTCTGTATCTATTTTTTCATTGTAGTGAATTGCCTCAGTTAAAAGACATTTGTCATTATCATATTTTTTGTTAACATGGTAAAGCATAAGTTTGCAAACATTTGCTTTAAGGAGATAAAAGGTACTAATTGTACTCACAAGAAATACAACCGTAAATCATCCAGCAGATCATAAAAAGCAAGAAGAACAGGTAGCCCATAAAGTATCTATGGTTGCCTGCACCTAGAGAACAAGACAGAAGCAATTTTTTCCAGCTAAGAAAAAACAACCAGACACATACCTAGAGATGAGGTTGGGGTGGGGAAATGCCATGAAAAGTGAGATACACACTGGACAGTAATCACAAACATTATTTATTTTATAAAATGATCGTCAAGAAAACAGTTGTTTTAATGAAAGTCTTTAAATAAAAGAATGCTTACAATTACACACAAAGATGTAGTGAGTGCAATGAAATGCATTCTGAAGTCAAAAGTCTTAATGAACCAAATAAATCACAATACTGAGCGTTGATTCCGCTGTGTGTTTTGAGGTTTAAACAACCCTATTTTACCTTTAGTTTTATAAACTTTATAATCCAACTTTTTAAAGGTTTCTCCCCAGGAGTCATACAATCTTTGTAACATCTCCCAGCTGGCCCTCATAAAATCTCCATGGTCATCTCTCAGGCCCTTAGTCCACTTCCTTAGACTGTGCCATTCTCAACACTGAGGTATGCAGAGTTCTTATCTGTCATTTTTCTTTGCCTCTGTACATAACAATTTTGTAGCAGTTTTTAATTGTCTTACTTTCTCTAGTTTAACTAAAAGACAACACAACCTGCCTCTTGACTGATTTCACTGGTGTCCAATGGAGAAAACAAGAAAGAGGAGGCACCAGAGAGAACTGATAAAGAAATTATATCAGTCTCTCCTAGACAACGATTTTATGATGTCTTTTTCCCTCTCTCAAAACTGAGCTGATGTACTGCCAACAAGGAAATAATTAGGGGAACGAGGAGTGTTGCATGGTGCAAGAATGAAGCTTCTACATCTACTTTAATATTGTACTCCATTAGTTACCTGCTGCTGCTGCTGCTGCTGCTAAGTCGCTTCAGTCGTGTCTGACTCTGTGCGACCCCATAGACGGCAGCCCACCAGGCTGCCCCATCCCTGGGATTCTCCAGGCAAGAACACTGGAGTGGGTTGCCATTTCCTTTTCCAATGCATGCAAGTGAAGAGTGAAAGTGAAGTCGCTCAGTCGTGTCCGACTCTTAGCGACCCCATGGAGCAATATAAATGAACAATATACTTAGAAATTACTAATAAAACTTACCTACACAGTTACCCACCCATGGGCAATGATGGTCGAATTTCGCTATACAGCGGTTGCACACACCACAATGTTTGGACCTCACTGGTTTCCGTATCTGTCAACAGGCATGTGAAAAGATTACAAAAGGCCCTGTACCTAAGACAGAAAAGCTGAACATTTTCTCAAAATACAGTTATGAAAAAAACAAGGTTTCCAAAAGAATAGATCCAATCAAAAATCATTCTTGTTTAATAAAATGTCAACTGCAACAACAAAGATGAAAAAGAAGGCTACAACTAAAATATAAACTTGCTGTGTGGACAGTCAAATAAACAAACAAACAAATAAAAACTCCTAAGGTGGGCAGAGCCATCAATTTACAAAAATAAGAATCAAATACCAATCTGTTATTGCAGTGAATGGTACTATATTTAATTCATAACCCTTAAATTCCTGAAATATCACTCATTTGGCTTCTGAATGAAAATCCATACAGTGAATGATATTGGTTGCTGCTTAATAAAATGAAACTGTTCCTTAGTAATAGAAAGGTCGTTAGAAGTGAATAAAAGCAGCTTTTAAAATTCAAATCATTAATGTCTTCCCAGAGTTAACAAATCTAACAAGAAAAAAAAAACACCCAGTAAGCGCACACATCTTTCAGAGCCTCCTCAGATCTCAGATTGAGGTGCAGCACTTTTCCCTGCTGAACTGCAAGACCATTATCTAAAAAATACAACATGCTTGTGAAGTTTAGGCAGTCCCTATTTGTTCTAAAAAACAAAAAATACATTATACAGCTCTCGACAGGCAATAAAGAATTCATTTTCATGATGCCTTCTGTTTCCAATGTTGTGAAATGCTTTTCTCTCCATTACTCTAAAGTGGTCAAGTGAATATAAGAACTCATTAGTGATCTTCAAAGAGCTGTTAGTCCCAATTCTGGATACATGACAAGAGCTAGAGTAATAACACTTGCTAGAAGCAAATTTCAAAATAAAATTTGCTTCATTGGTGGTTCAATAAAAGCACTGTCATTTCCCCCACACTTTTCATAAGGTTATACATGATTCTGAGGGTACTAAGAAAAAGGCATAGGTGCATTATGTGGCTCTTACATGGACTAAAATAATCTGTGGACCCAAGAAAAGGCTAAGTTATTCTTCACCACAGATGTGAGACTAAATCCATCAGCAGAAAGAAGGAGGATATATCAAACAACTTCTACCCTAACTTGCAACTCTCAGCTAAGTCTCCTCTTTGAGCAACAGTTATGAAGGAATTCTGCACAAAAGCTGACACAAGCAATTCATTTTTAGGAAATTCTGATTCACATATGTCTTCCTACCTATTTGTCAAAGTGAAGGATATCCATATAGTTACAAATACCTCTGTGAATTTGAATCATTTTATAATACAACGTGCTCTTGATTTTACAATGCCAAATTATCTATCCAGAACTACAGCTTACCGTAACATAACACACAATGAAAACATTTATGCTAGAATGACAAAAGTAGTCTTGTTCTTGCCATCAGATATTTACTGAATAATGAAACTGTACTGAGCAACTCTATATAAAAGAATCTGTTTGCCATATGGCAAAAACATCAGCAATGTATACTTGACTTTGTGGAACAGAATAATATGTTCATAGAATAGTAGAATATAAAAATGTTCTAAACATTAAGAATACAATTCTGCAAATTACCCATTGTAAAGCACAGAAACAAAAATCTTTTTAAAGCATGCTTTAAAATACAAAAGAATCAGTACTCTAACGTTGTTACCCAAAATAAAGCAGTATATATAGTGAAAACCCAAAATCATAACTGTTTGTCAAAGAATGTTAAGTCAAACTTAAAAGAATCTTTAGAAATAGAGCTTAGTTTCAAAAACTCATTCCAGAATCCTCAGCTAAGTCAATTACTTCATTATTATTGTTAAGATGTTAGTTCACTTGTAGTGTGTAACTTAAAGGTATAAAAGAACATATAGTTTCAAGCAATGATTTGGGGATATTTCCATTTCCGTACAGAGAAACATGGTTTATACAGGAACACTGTATGCCACAGAAACACTGTGGCAGTCCATACATTTTCCACAAAAACTAATTACAAAACTCAAGCAGAAAATCACTAAAACACAAAACCGTATTGTCTACGACCTGGCTGAATATGATAACTTTTACTGTCACTGATAAAAGAGTGCTCTAATTTGTATAAACACTCTAACACAGATGGATAACTGCTCTGATGTTGTCTTAAAGATTACCTAATTTCCCATCATGGCCTTTAAACATAAGAAACTAGGATAACAGCATATTAGGGAATCAGTAAACTTTTGGTTTTAAATACTTTATTAGTTAGTTTTTTGCTGAATTACATTCTGAGAAAAAAAGAATGAATACAAATGAATGGCACACTGAATCGGAAATGCAGTTAAGGTATAACAGCAGGAGGAACAAGAACACTGGGAAGAAGATATCTTTTCACCATCTTTCCTCCTGTCCCATGATCTAAAAGCCTTCTGGTTGGGGGATCATGAAATGTGCTCAGTGAAAGACAATGTCCTGCTTTCCCAAACTCTCTATGCTAAGCCAGTGCTGAGGGAAAAGGGGAGAGGGAAGAATAAAGAAAAAGATACTACCAAACAGGTACTGCAGAATATACTGAGGTCCAGACTTCCTGTCTCTGCAAGTTCAACTATTGTCTGTGAATTAAAAAAAAATAAACTTCATTCAAAACAGAGCAATATTCATCAGCCATTGTTCCATCAATATGAGTATCAATACACACTACTAAATATAGGTAACCAACAAGGACCTGCTGCATAGCACAGGGAACTATACTCAGTATTTCGTAATAAACTATCAGGGAAAAGAATCTGAGAAAGAATATATTACTTCTCAGATTACATATATGAAACTCAGTGATTCAGTTATACACAACTGAATCATTGTGCTGTATACCTGAAACGAAAACAACTCTGAAAACCAACTACACTCAATAAGAATATTTATATGAGTGTCAAGAAACACACATTTATTTTTAATTAACCAAGGTTTTCAGCTGAAAATAATAAATTTCTTCACTTACTTCTGTTATTTTACTATAATTTGAATACAAAAATTTTATTTCTTGGATATATGAATTAAGCAACCCTAAACTTAAGTTACAGGAATAAAATTAAATTATGTAGAACTAGTCTACATGGGTTTTGATGATTAAGAGATAAATGTAAACCTAAGTCCAAAAAAGACTCCAATCTTCAGAGCTGGATTATGACTTAAGAAAACCTGGCAAATCAGTTGGCAGTAAATGTCCAAAGAATACTGGAACATAAGAGCAGCGTTGTTCATGCAGCATAGAAAGGGGTAGACTGTAAGAAACTGCTAGTGTTTTAATCAATTGTGGACAGAATAACTCATCAGGATTTCTTCTGTTCTCAGGGACTGGGTTAAACAACTCTTAAAATAATTTAATTGCCTCTGGTCTAATTCTCTACTTAACATGACCTCTTTGGATTATAAATTCAGCTTCCTAAGTACCTGAGACATAGATGAAGGGTGCCCTGGATCATATATACAAATATGTTAGCTATTAGAAAAATTTATCTATACTATCAACCAGTTTTCTGGGCTTCTAGTTTACATGGTCTTTTAACAAACATTTATTTAATGAATGCAAGTTTATTTGCTGAAGCTTTACAGAGGTATTTAAAATACTGTATTAGTCCCTCAAAACAATCATAATCCTTAGAAAGGAGAGAAACATAAAATTTTAAAATGTCATGGAAGTGTAAGGACAGGCATCTCAAGAGCACCAACTATATACATAATCTCAGATTGGTTTGAAATTCCCAGTTTCTTTGTACTCTCGTATCTGCTAAAAATACTGATAATCTGGCAATAAAACACATGTAACTAGTTAGACTGTATCTTGCTACCTTTTTCTTTTGTTCTTCTGTGGCTTTAATAATTCCTGGATCTGATTTCCAAGATTTTCCAAAATTGTAGAAAAGTGCAATACTGTTGGCAAGGAATGGAAGATGGATAAATAGAAAATTGAGATGTGCCTCAAGTTAAGGAATCTAAAGAAGCAATGAAAACTAGTTATTACTATAGGTAAAGTTATAATCTGTAATATTTTACCACACATACAAAGAGACCTAGAAAAAAGTACAAGATGGTTTATGACATCAAAATGAATTCCATCTATACATGCTAGTCTATTGCATCACAACAAACACATTTTCCATTGTGCTCATAAGTAAATGCAAAAAACAAAAATGTCAATTGCTTACAAATTTTAAATCATGTAGGGTAAGTTTATCTGATACTTTTTTAAAGTCAGTGAATACATTATTTTTAAATGACCATTACTTCTTTTGACAAAAATGAAGGACTTCTCATGTCCAAAGTAATTAGCATATTACTTTATCTATATTCATTAAAATCTACCAAACACTTAGATATCATACCCATATATTTAAAAGATTGTTTTTACATTCTCTTCATTGCCATTTTTGCCCACATTCAAGTTGACTTTAATTTTAGAAAAAGTATTTATAAACTTGCTTAAAACAGAAACACTTTCTTTGGTTACATTTTCCTTCCTAATAAAAACATAAGTGAAGAATCAAAGACTATTTTCAATAACACTGGGAAAAATAAAGCAATGTTGCTAGAGCAACACATTTTTGAGGCACAAAACACTCCATTTCCAAGATTTCCAAGACAAGAGCTGTCCACGAAATTGCCCGTGAGAATGGTGCCGTCCCTGTACCAGGGGAGAAAGGAAAGGCCTCTCACAGAAGTCTGGGATAGACGCTGACGACAGGAATCTCGTTCACACACTAACCGCACTAACCGTTCACGTCCATCCGTCCTCCCACAGGTCTGAGGGCCACACCCCCACCAACTGACTCCCTCAGCCCAAATTTTGTCTTGTTATTCTTCACAAATGTATTATTGGTCTGAAAGGCATGAAGATTCCTACTCTGTTCATTTGCTAGGTCTTCGTTATTTATGAAGGCCCCTAAGTACATGGAGAAGGAAACGGCAACCCACTCCAGTATTCCTGCCTGGAGAATCCCATGGACAGAGGAACCTGGCGGGCTACAGTCCATGGTGTCGCAAGAGTCGGACACGAATGAGTGACTTTCACTTTCACTAAGTACAAGTTAAAAAAAAAAAAAGAAAAGATTTAGTAAAACATATGTGCTAGGAATTCCCTGGTAGTCCAGGGGTTAGGACTCCAAACTCTCTTTGCCAAAGGCCTGGGTTCAATCCCTGGTGGGGAAACTAAGATCCCAAAGACTGCAGGATGCAACCAAAAAGAAAAAAAGTGTATGCTTTTCTCCTGTTAAAAAAAAAAAGTTTTATGTAGTGCAAGTATCATATAAATATTCTGTAAGATTTTTAGACATTATTATGTATACACACTCTTTACATTTCTCACGGAAGCACAGGTTAAGAAAGAACAGTTTCGTGAATGAAACAAATCTGTCTTTGGTAAATACCAAAACAGTACCCAACCACTTAAAATACAGGAGGAACAAAAAGAAAGAAGAAAAAGAGTAGTTAATATCAGCTGCCACATATAAAAGTGATTTTCTTGCTCCAGTCCCCTGTTTACTTCCACCTTTCACCATCCTCATTCTCAAATCCATGGGAACAGCCAGCACAGAATACACAGAAAGCCAAACTTCCAGCTCTTTCAACAGCCAAAATAAAATAAAAAATAAATAAAGCTTAAGAATAAAGGTGGATAAATGTTATGTGCCAAGAATGCTGAATGGTGGCATTTTTCAGTGCAGAATCTTTATTTATTAAAACAGTTTCAAAAAGTGCTAACATATGTAATAAATATATCCATCAGGTTCTTATTGTTCAGTTGCTCAGTCGTGTCTGACTCTTCACGACCCCACGAACTGAAGCCTGCCAGGCTCCCCTGTCCATGGGATTTCGTAGGCAAGAGTACTGCAGTGGGTTCCCATTTCCTTCTCCAGGGGACCTTCCCGACACAGGGATTAAACCCATGTCTCCCGCATTGGCAGGCAGATTCATTACTCACTGACTCACCTGGAAAGCCCACATGCCATTTAGGCTGCACAAAAACCCAATGATAGAGCTTGCTGCCATCCCCACGACAAAACCAAGGCAGAGGTTAACCAAGCAGTCTAAGGTTAAAGAATGGATCAGAGGTAAAGCTGGTATTAAAACCTAGGCTCTTACTACATATGCTATCCTGCCTCTCCAAAGTACTCTACAGAATATTCTGAGTCATTAAATATTATGGGAACAATGATCACATCCACCTCTGATTTAAGAAGCTTAAGACCTGAATGAAAAATAATTTATTTTTAGATACAGAATTCCTAACAACCTATTTTGAAAGTTTTGCCAACACAATAAACAGTAGACTATATTATTTATGACAGTGAATTTTAGAGTTGTATGATAATTACAGAAGAAGTATGAACAAA
Organism: Redunca redunca; assembly: GCA_006410935.1. Lineage (NCBI taxonomy): Eukaryota > Metazoa > Chordata > Mammalia > Artiodactyla > Bovidae > Redunca > Redunca redunca. The sequence continues at coordinate 37,256 of SJYQ01026731.1, forward strand.
ATTTTCAAATAAAAGTGCAAGCAAATCACTCACAAATCTCACTACCAGAAATAACCACAGCTAAAATTACATGTGCTCACTTCCGGCTCTTATCATTCACACATTCTAAAACTAGAATCTTACTGTAAATACAATTTAGTATTTTTGTTATAAGTATGACACCACATCACTAAGTCTTAGAAAAGCATTTTAACGGATATTTTATTGTCTACCACATGTTGGGTAACTGATAAATCTATCCTCCTATTCAGGTTATTTCCATTTTTTCCTCTATAAATGGTACAATGATAAACTTCTTTGTAAATAAACCTTTGATCTGATCTCTTATTATTTCCTTGTACAAATTATGGTCAGTGTATAATATAGGGCATTTGAAGATATACTGTATCAGGTCAAAGAACTGGGCTCTATACCAGACTCTCAATAATTACCTGGCTATGTAACTTTGAGCAAGGCATACAACTTCTATGAACCTCAATTTTTCAATCAGTTAGAAAACAGCATTATGATTTGTATGTTTCTTTTTTTAAGCTCAAAGAACTGTTCTGAGAACCAAGTAAAATAATATATCTGAAGAACTATAAATCAAATAGTAGAATTTGTTTATTTATTATAACAAATGGTTTATATCAATGTAAGAGTCATTATCACTACAAAAACACTGATGCTGAGTAACATAAGAGAAACTAAAATAACTTTATACAGTTGACCTTCTTATATTTTAGTTGACTAAAATTTATTTGTAACCCCAAAACCAATATTTAGAATGCTTATGCAGTCATTTGTGAATATGTGCTAAGTAACAATAAACATGAGTTGCCTTATGCACACATTTCCAGCTGAGCTAAACAAGGCAATACTTTGCCTTCTTGTTTAGCATTTGTGTGCTTTTTGTTGGTGATTTTGCTGTTTAAAATGGTCTCCAAGTATAGTGCTTAAGTGCCATCTGAGGTTCCTAAGCAAAAGTTGATATATGGACTATATGGAACTCTCTGGCATAAAGTTTTCACTATTTGTAATTTACCAATTATCCTGCTTTTCTCTACTTAAACGCAAACAGATTAACAGTACAGCAACAGTCTAAAATATTTTGAGATGTGAATTGGATTTTTTTGGGGGGGAACATTAAACTTACTGTCTGATTTAGGAAGCCAAGTTAGGAAATATGTCTGGAATACTAGTCATTTCAGAGGTCAGTGCTTTTTATAAATTATAATAGATGAGGTACTGAAAATGAGCAGTTATGTTTTACTCATTAAATAATCCAATAAGATAATTCTAATGCTTAATAAATCTCTGAAGAACAATTTTTATATCAAAGTATAATAGAGGCCCAGAATGAGCTGGTAAAAACTGCAAGTGAAAAAATTGCAATAGACACTATGCTAAGAAATTATTTTAAAAAGTAACCCTATAATGCTGTGAAAATTAGAATCAGAAGCACAGTTATAATTCTGCGGCTCAGTTTCACGAAGAAATAAGCATGTTTTTTGTCTAATAATACACAGGACAACTTAACAAAAAGAATGCAGTATTATAATATGTAAGACTGTGAAGTGAAATCAGATATCAGTAATAATTAATATTGTTCAGAACAGTTAAGTCACTGAATACTGCATAGCATTTAAAATATCATATACTTTTTATATTGATAGTAATGTTTTGAAGAATGATTTAAGGCATCAAACATATACCTTTATTATAATAAAAAAGACTGCCTAATTTTTTCTATTAAAACATCAAAAGCTGACATTGTCCTTATTTCTTAGATGTACATACATGCACAAATTTACAATGTCAAATTATACTACTTTAAAAAAGTACATCAAAATAATTTGCTGAACTTAGCAAACATCTGAAGATACACCACTGAAGGCTTTTCATAAGCAAAAGAGAAAATTAACTGTTACCTCTCACAGCAGAACAGTAATAAATGTGACAGTAAGAAACTATGCAGAGAAAATGACACTAAAACATGAAAATCACAGCTCAGGACAAAGGAGCAGCATGTGTTAGAGAATCAGACAGACATGTGCTTCTGCTCTGCTCTATTATACGTGCTTCTACAGAGACTAGCTGTGTGATCTTGGGAAAAAATAACAGATTAACCTACTTAGACCTAAGTTTTCTCACCTATAACATGGAGACAACAATATAAACGTAATAGGGTGTGCAGTCAATGGAACACAAAGCATTCAGGAAAATGCCCTTTAAACCTCAATTAACGGTCACTACTATCGGTATTATTATTACTACTGATGTTATTAAAAGCAGCTTTGAAAAGCAATTTATTAAATATGTAACATTAAAAAATACATTAGTTCATACTTATTTTTCTAATGAAACTGTTTTATTCTAGTATATAGTGAGTAGCTCAGCTATGTTAAATTATTAAACATTTGTTTAAACAAGCAAAAATTGTTTTAGATAAGACCTTTATAACCAAAGGATATCATTCCAAAACCAGAAGAACCATGTCACATACATCCAAAATTTGGTTGCCAAATATATTCCAAGGGGCAATGCACTATGCATTGAATGATCAAAAAAGGATCTGTAAAACACAAGTTTTATAAAATGTGAACTCTATACTGCATTGTAAAAATGACTATTTATTTATTTAAAGGAAAATTACATCTATTCCGCATAGTAAACTTTTTAACAAAACCCAGAAATTCAGGATGCTTAAATATGAAGGCTGTTTTCCACAGTAATCAGTAACACATGAATGCACAGCTGAATGACTCAAGTCTGAAGCTAATTCATCAAGAATTAGAATTATAGTCTACATACTTTCCAACTTTAGAATTTCATTGTATTCCTATTCTTTTAAATAAAAAGCCCACTTTAGCATATATAGTAACTCTGTCATCCAGCTTACTACCCACCAAAGGCATGCTATAATTTTAACAAATGAGTGCAAAGCAATCCCCAAGTTTTTCACTGCATCACTATTTCTCCTTACCTACACATTCCCACTAAGCTTTCAGTACATCTTTTCAAAGAGAATGAACCAGCTAGTTTGGAGGAAGCTAGTTTGGAGGAATTAAAGGTCATTATTTACAGCATTTAGAATTCAGGAAAAAATAAACACTGATAAATTTTATTAAACACTCAGCAGGACTATGTATGCTTAGCAACCATGCATGTATGCTAAGAAGGCAGAATTGGTGAATTCTTACTCACACCTCTTGGTGAAAGTAAACACTAAAATAAGATTAAGTTTCCTCCTGAGAGTTACCACACTGGCGAACTACCATTCACTCTCATCTCTGTGAATTATCTTCAGAACTCTCTTGTGAAATTCTGGTGAAAACAAAGTACTAAAGGAATGGAAATTAGGTGGGAAATTCTGGACCATAAATAACTTCCTAGTTTGCTGGATGGGCAAGTTTAGGGCAATAGGAACTAAGGATAAGAAGCAAACAGAATGAACACAATGTTTAGAGAACAAAGGAGAAAATCTTAAAAAAACCACCAAGCCAAATTCATATGCTTAGACTCTTCAAATGCTTAGATGTTCCCTTGAGCTAAAACTAAACTATTTTCTTGCATACTGCCTATGACCAGAGAAAATTTAATTTCTATGGGAAGGTAAGCTCAGGCATTATACTTATCCAGAAATAAGCAATATATTACATTCAGAGATCAACAAACTCACGTTCATGTCTATTGAAATGCTTTAAAACTGTATTTTAGCCTTAAAAATGTTAGACTTAGTCACTAAAAGTACCTTTACAGTCATTTTTCACAATGAAACGTTAAAGATGTCAGATATAAATTTGCCAAAAATTCTTTAACATTACATTAAGATCGAACATGTTACATAAAGGCAGTGTTCTAAATATACATTAATTTTACATAGCCAGGTGCAAATTATGATTTTTACCTGTCTCGTTAAAAATACAGTCAAAAACAACACACTTACTTTGAAAGAAACTGTACTGTAGCCCAAACACCACCATACATTAGCCCTTTAATGAGCCAAGAATCAATATTTAGGTCTGCTATAAACCCAACCAGCCAAATAACTAGGAAAGGAGTTCCCAGCATTACTTTCTGCCGAAATTCCTGGACAGAAAAAAAAAAAAAAAAAAGTTTTTCATGTTTCAAGTAACCTCAATGTGAATCACTGTTACCTTTGTGAAAACACGCAACGGAGGAGAAATTATCAAATACACCTACTATGTGCAGAAAGTATTCAAGGTGCTAGTCTGTTTTCTAGGAAGAGGTATCAAATAAACAATTTAAAAGTACTTGGTTAAAGTTGTGGAAAATGAGAACATGAGTTATAAGAGTGGGTTTAGACAGATACAGAAGACAGCAGGTGCCACCTGCTAACACATGGATGGACTAAAAACAGTTCATGAAAGTAATAGCCGATTTTAACAAATGTGTTGACATCTCAGGAGACAAGGGCAACAGGATGACTGAAGGTCTAACAGCTGTATCAGATGAGGAAAACTGTGTGTGTAACCTGCAGAGGATATTTTGAATGATACATGTAAATAGTTTATCAAAATACCAAAGTAAGAGAATAAAACCAATTTTATTTAGAGTCCCAGAGATCACAGAATAGAGATGACGTGCCTCTGAACACGTTGGATCCAAGTACGGTGCTTAAAACTTCTGCTGCAGCACCATTCCATTTTTGTACTGGTCTAACTGTTAGAAATACTCCTAAGTACAAAACCTGCCTGCTTCCTTCTAACAGCGATTACAACTATCTTTGGAGCAACACACAGTCTATTGCCTCTCCTACGTAGCAACCCTTCACAGACTTATAGGCAGCTATTAAGTCTCAAGTTACGTTAAAGGACAAAATTATATAAGATATTCCAGTTGTGATCTAACAAAGCTCAGAGTGTAAACATTATTCTCATTGAATATTTACCTTTTTGAAGGCCAAGATTACATCAGACCTTTTTTGGCACCCCTTTCATACCATTGGCTTCTAATGAAATAAATACTTTTTTCATATAAATGACTGTTTTCCCCAATTCAGTCACTGTAATTCATATACTGAACTAATTGTGTAATTTTAACTTAGACTAATAATTAAACACATCAACTTCAGAGTTTAATTTTACGCTGTTGTGAAATGTCATCATTCCAATTTCTTTTTTATCTCTATTATGTGTGAATTTTGTATCAAGACATTAGAGAACGCGTAATTGAGAAGAGTATACGAGTAAGGGTAGATACTGGTGGGAGAGAAGGTGAACGCGTGGCATTTGAAAAGGTATTTTCTAAAATTATCTTTAATCTGGCTTGTTTTTAGTCAAGACATTTGTTTCCCCCCAGCAATGGGCACATTTTGGTCCTTATTAAAAATTAAGACACAATTTATATAAAGTGAAATTCACTCTTTTTTGTGTATACTTCTCCGAGTTTTGATGAATATACACAGTTGTGTAACAAGCATGAATATCAAGACACAGCACAGCCCCATCAACCCCGAAACACCCTGTGCCACGAGGCACAGCCCCGGCAACCACTAGCCTGGTATCTGTCCTGTTACTTTTTCCTTTGCAGGCATGTCACATAAAAGGGATCATACTTAATGCAGTCTTTTAAATCTGGTTTCTTTCACTTAGGTAACGCATTTGACATTCATCCATTTGTTTCGTGTATCAGTAGGAAGTTCCTTTTGAAGGCTGAGTAGTATTCCATTAAGAATTTAACACAGTCTGGCTATCTATTCCTCAGATGAGAGACTATGCTTGTTCCCAGTTTCTGATTGTAAATAAAGCCATCATAAACATTTACATATAATTTTTTGTGTGAACACTGGCTCATTTCACCCAGTTAAAAACCTACATGTGTGATTCCTGGATGTTTTTCAAGCTGTCATTTAATATACATATTATAATATTGTAAAGATGTAATGGTGATATGCTGCTTTTATAGATACAGAAAATTTTATTTTATATTTCATTACAGAATTTTTCAAATATATAGTAAATCTGAAGGGATTTTTGAAGTGAATCTACTACCCAGATTCAATTCAGTTCTTTAATTACACTTTTTGTTTTTAAATAGTTGCAAGTTTTAATCTATTTTAAAAGCTGATGTACAGTTAATTTACATTGTTGCATTAGCTTCAAGTGTACGCAAAGTAATTTCAGTCATACATATAAAGGAATATTCATACATCTTCTTTTTCAGACTCTTTACCATTACAGATTATCACGAGACACTGAACATGCTTCCCTGTGCTATACGGCGGGCACCTGTTGTTTACCTGTTTTATACATAGTAGTGCATAGATGTGACTTACCTCCCCCACCCCTATCATCCTTTCTGGTCTCCATGCTTCTTTCCGTGTCTGTGAGTCTATTTCTATTTGGTAAAGACATGCATTTATGTCATTTTTTAAGATCCCACACATAAGTGATATTGTATATTTGTCTTTCTCTGGCTTAATATGGTTTCTAGCTTCACCCATGCTGCAGCAAATGGCATTAGTTCATTTTTTATGGCTGAGCAATATTCCACTGTGTGTATATACCATCCTTATCTTATTTAGGCTGCTTCCACGTCTTGGCTATTATAAATAGTGCTGCTATGAAAACTGGGGTGCATGTATCTTTTTGAAATAGAGTTTTATCTGGATACATGCCCAGGAGTGGGACTGTTTGATCATATAGTAACTATTTTCAGTTTTTTAAGGAACCTCCATACTGTTCCCCATAGTGACTGTACCAATTTACATTCCCACCAAAAGCATAGGAGAGTTCCCTTTTCTCCACAATCTCTCCAGCATATATCATTTGTAGACATTTTAATGATGCCCATTCTGATTAGCGGGCTTCCCGGGTGGGACCAGTGGTGGCAAAGAATCCACCTGCCAATGCAGGAGATGTAAGATAGATGGGTTCAATCCCTGGGTTGGGAAGATCCCCCCGAGGAGAAAATGGCAACCTGTTTCATATTCTCGCCTGGAAAATTCCATGGACAGAAGGACCTGCTGGGCTACAGGTTCCACGGGGTCACCAAGAACTGGACATGACCGAGCACACAGGACAAACAGGAACACTGGTGGGAGGGGGATTAGGCGGCAGGGTGCTCTGCTGCCAATCTGTGAATATGCAAATACATACTGACCGGTGGGAGGTGGCACCTCATTGCAGTTTGGATTAGCATTTCTCTAATAATAAATGATAATGAGCATCTTCTCACGGCCATCTGCATGTCTTCTTTGGAGGTATGTCTATTTAGGTCTTTCACCCATTTTTTTGATTGGGTTTCTTGGTTTGTTTTTTTTTTTTTGTAGTAAGCTATTATGAGCTTTTTGTTTTAGAAATTAATCCCTTGATGGTAGCATCATTTACAAATATTTTCTCCCATCCCACAGGCTGTCTGTTTTGTTTATGCTTTCCTTTGCAAAAGCTTTTAAGTTAATTAGGTCCCAATTATTTCTTTTTATTTCCATTACTCTTTGAAAAATATTACCATGATTTATGTCAAAGAGTGTTCTGCTTGTTTTCCTCTAGGAGCTTCACAGCATCCAGTTCTACGTTTAGGTCTTTAATCTATTTTGAGCTTATTTTTCTACATGGTGTTAGAGATGGTTCTAATTCCATTCTTCCACATGAAGCTGTCCAGTGTTCCCAGCACCCACTTCTCAAGGGGACTGCCTTTTTGTCACTGGTATTTCTGCCTCCTTCGCTGTAGATGACTGCCCCTAACCGCAGGGGTCTCTTGCTGGGCTTTCTGTCCTGTCCCACTGACCCATATGCGTCTGCTCCTGCGCCAGTACTGTACTGTCTGGATTGCCATAGCTCTGTAGTGTACTCTGAACTCAGGGAGCAGGATTCTCCCAGCTCCCCTTTTCCTTTCTCAAGATTGTTTTGGCTAGTCCAGGTCTTTTGTGTTTCCAAAGAAACTGTCGAATTTTTTGTTCTAGGGCAAAGAAAAACGCCATCAGTGACCTGACAGTGGCTGTGCTGAATGGGCCTTGGGTAGCAGGGTCATTTTACAACATCGCTTCCTTCAATTCAAGAACACCTTATACCTTTCCATCTGTTTGTGTCATCTTCAATTTCTCTTATTAGTAGCTTATAGTTTTTTTTAAGAGTACAGGTGTTTTATCTCCTTAGATAGGTTTATTCCTAGGTACTTTATTCTTTTTGGTGCAATGGTAAATGAGATTGTTTCCTTAATTTCCCACTTTGATATTTCATTGATAGTGTATAGAAATGCAACAGATTTCTATGTATTATATTTACATCCAATAACCTTATCAAATTCATTGATGAGCACTAGCAGTTTTCCACTAGCATTGTTAGGATTTTCCACACAATGCATAATGTCACCTGCAAACAGTGACAGCTTTACTTATTTTCCAATTTGGATTCTTCTATTTCCTTTTCTTCTCTAAACTGCTGTGTCCAGGAATAAAACATTGAATAAAAGTGGCGTGAGTGGGCATCCTTATATTTTTCCCAATCTTAAAAGGAATACTTTCAGCTTTTCATCACTAAGTATGATGTGAGCTGTGGGTCAGGCAGTTTTAATAAAAAATGCATGCAAATGCCAAGTACTCGCTACCAAGAGTTCCCATCTTGCAAAACAGTATTATAATATCACAACCAGGATACTGACACTGACAGAATTAAGATATAGAATATTTCCCTCACTACAAGGAATATTTCCATCCTTTAAAGCAACCTCCCTCATCCCTTACCCTTCATCTCCATATAAACTTCTGCCAATCTGTTTTACATTTCCATAATTTTGTCATTTCAAGAATTTTATATAAATGGAAGGAATTACACAGTACATAATCTTATAGGATTGGCTTTTCATTCATCATAATTTTCTGGGTATTCATTGGGTTACTGCACATACCATTAGTTCATTCCTTTTTATTGCTGAGGAATATTTCACAGAATGAATGTGTTAGTTTGTTTAATCATTCACCCACTGAAGGACTTTGGGGTTGTTTCCATTTGGGGTCGATTATGAATATATGAGTATGAATGCTATAAACATTCACATACAAATCTGTGGGTGAACGTCAGTTTTCCTTTTTCTGGGATAAACGCTTAAGAGTATGATTTCTGGGTTGCATGGAACTGCGTGTTCCGAACTGCTCTCCAGGGTGCTGCACTGCTTTGCATGTCTGCCAGCAATGTCTGAGTCTCTCAGCATCCTCATCAGCGTCTGGTGGTGCTGTAACTTTTTACCGCAGTTATTCAGACAGGTATATAACAGTACGTCACTGCAGTTTCAATTTGAATTTCCCCAATGACTAAAATGATGTTGAGGATTTTTTCACATGCCTGTCACTTTTATACCTTTTTTGGTAAAAATGTCTCTTCTTTAAACTGCTTTCTAATTGGATTATTTGATTTTACACTTTTGAGTTTTGAAAGCTCTTAATATATCTTGGAAACTAGTCCCTTTGTTGGATATGTGGCTTGTAAATTCTTTATCCCAGTCTATAGTCTTCATTTTCATTTTAATAACAGGGTCTTTCACAGAACATAAGTTTTAATTTTGATTCAAATGTGAATGATCAATTTTTACCTTTATGGATCATGTTTTTTATGTCAAATCTCTGTGTAGCCCTAGATTTTTAGGTTTTACATTTTACATTTAATTCTTCAACAGTTTTGAGTTAGTTTATTAATGCAGTATGAGGTCTGAGTAGAGGTTTATTTTTTGGCCTATGCATGTCCAGATGCTCCAATATCAATTGTTGAAAAGGCTATGTTTCCTCCACCAAATCGTTTTTACACATCTGTCAAACATCTGTAGGCACATCTTCGTGATTCTAATTCTAGGCTCTCTATTCTGTTTCACTGACTATTTTATTTCTCCAGCAATACTACCGAGTCTTGACTACTGAAGCTATATATATAGCAGGTGTTAAAACTGCAGACAGTGATTCTTTTTTTTCAAAATTGTTTTAGGTATTCTAAGTCTACTGCCTTTCCAAGTAAGTTTTGGTTATACCAAAAAAAAAAAAAAAAAAAATCAAATCTTGCCAGGATTTGAGAACAACTGATATATTTACTACACTGAATCTTCTAATTCATGAACACAGTAAGTCTCCCCACTTACTTAGATCATCCTTGATTTCCTTCATTAGCATTTAAAATTTTTCAGCATACAAGTTACTTTAAACCAGTTACAGAGCAACTCTCTAGGAAAATAACCTAAAGACTAGCAGAAAAGATTTTCCATGACTAAAGAAATAAAGGTGGAACCATAATGAGATGGCAGGAAGGGGTGAACATAGTATAATCAGAGCTCACACCTCCAGGATCAGTGGACTTACAAATGGAAGAAGTATCACAATCCTAGAGGTCTTCCCCAAGGAAGAAGTAGTTTAAGCCCTATGTGGGGCTCCCCCGCCAAGGGGTCCTCCTACACTAGGAAGAAAAGCTTTCACACATCTGGCTTTGAAAACCAGCAGGACCCACTTCAGGAGAGCTGAAGGTCCACAGGAAACAGAGATTCTGTTTTAAAGGACACTGGCAAAATTCAGACACTCCAAAGTACTAGCACAAAGAGGCAATAGTTAGAAGCCTGAACATTATCTACTAGCTGAGCTTGAAGAGTCCTCTGGAGCGGCAGAAAGCAAATAAAAGACCCCTACATATGCAAAAACTGGTGGCAGCTATTTTGGGGAACTTCTTTTACCCTAGGAACACTAGGTTTCTCTGGTGGCTCAGCTGGTAAGCATCCACATGCAATGCGGGAGACCTGGGTTCCACCCCTGGGTTGGGAAGATCCCCTGGAGAAGGGAAAGGCTACCCACTCCAGTATTCTGGCCTAGAGAATTCCATGGACTGTATTTTCCAAGGGCTCACAAAGAGTCGGACACAACTGAGCAACTTTCACTTTCACTAACACTAGGGTTGGAAAGCAGCATTTTAGAATCCTCCCTCTAGCCTATGGGTCCCCAGAACCCTCCATCCAGGCAGCACACCCCAAGCACTGCCCCTACCACCACCTGGGGCCACCCAAACAGCCAACCAATCAGCATGACATACTACAATAACAAACTTTAGAACAAAAATCATATGATTATCTCAGGAGATACATAAAAAGTTTTTAACAAAATTTAACATTGATTTATGATAAAAATCTCAACAAAAGTGGGTATGGAGGAAACATATCTCAATATAAAAAAGGCCATATGACAAAGCCACAGGTAACATCATACTCAATATTAAAAAGTTGAAAGCATTTCCTCTAAGATCAGGAACAAGACAAAGATGCACACTCTTCCACAGCAGTGAGACAAGAAAAAGGAAAAAAGCATCCAAACTGGAAAGGAAGAAGTAAAACTGTCAATGTTTGCAGATGACATGACACTATATATAAGACGTCACCAAAAATCTATTAGAACTAATAAGTGAATTGAGTAGTTACAGGATATAAAATTAATAAACTAGACTCTGCTGGCTTACATACTAATAACAAACAATGAGAAATTAAGAAAACAATCCCATCTACAAGTACATCAAAAAGAATTCAATACCGAGTAATAAATCTAACCAAAGAGGTAAAAGATTTATGCTCTGAAAACTGTTAAGACATTGATAAAAGAAACGGAAGATGGCACAACAAATGGAAAAACATACCATTCTCACAGACTGGAAGAACTAACATTGTAAGTGACCGTATTACCCAAGGCAATTTACAGATTCAATGTGGTCCTTATCAAAATACCAATGGCACTTTTCACAGAACTGAAACAAGCAATTCTACAATTTGTATGGAAACACAAATGACCTGAAGAGCCAAAGCAATCTTGAGAAAGAAGAACAAAGCCAAACTATCACATTCCTTGATTTCACATTATACTGCAAGGGTACAATCTCAACACAGCGCAGCACTGGCACGGGAACGGGCACACCGGCCACCAATCGGTGCAGCACAAACCAAAACCAAAACAGGACGCCGCCTCAGACCTGCAAGAGCGGATATCATCTAAAGAGACGAGAAAAAACGAACGCTGGTGAGGATGCGGAGAAAAGGAAATCATGGCCAGCTACTGGTATAACTGTAAATCGGTCCAGGCACTAAGGAGGGTCCGCAAAAAGCTAAACCCAGAACTGCCGCACGTCCCAGAAATATCACTTCTGGGTATCTACCCAGAGAAAACAAAAGGACTAAACAGAATTATTTACGGTAGCCATGATATTAAAGCAACTTAAGTGCCCACTGACGTATGAATGGATACATAAGATGTGACCTGTACATATAATGGAATATTACTCGGCCATTAAAGAGAATGGAGTCTTGCTATTTGTGACAACATGGATGGACTGAGAGGTATTATGCTAGGTGGAATAAATCAGAGAAAGACAAATATTACTACGATGTGGTCTCACTTACGTGGGAAATCTAAAAATACAAACAAAACAAAAACAGACTCAGAGATACCGGAGGGGAAGGGGCTGTGGCTGAAAGAGATTAAGAGGTACGAACCTCCAATTATAAAATTAATAAGCCATAGGATGTAATACACAGCATAAGGAATATGGTCAATAATATTATAACAAATTTATATAGGAAAAATGGTTCCTAGACTTAATGTGGTGATCATTTCATAATGTACACAAATGTCAAATCACTATGCAGTACATCTGAAACTGACATAATACTGGACATCAACTATATTTCAAGTTTAAAAGTAAAAATAATAATTAAAAAAAGAAAATAGAAAAAAACAACAAAAAACAATTATGTTTACACTACACTATAGTTTATTAATACTCTCATGTCTTAAAAAAAAGCATATCTTTTACNTGAAACTGGCACCAACAAGACTTACTCGATGCCGCTTGCCACAAAACTTCACTTGTGAAAAAAAAGAGAGAAGAAATATCTGTGAAACGCAATAAAATGAGATATACCTGGAGGTTTCCTTTTTGTACTGTCTTTGCCTGCTTTCGGAATCATACGTCATTTCTATTCTGCTACTTGCCCATATAAGCAACTTTCCAATATTCTTGTAGGTGAAGTGAGTTTCTTACAGACAGCATATAGCTGAGTCACGGATAATTCACACTGCCGATATCTGTCTTTTAATTGGTATATTTAGACCATTTATAGTTACTCTCAGCTTTCCGGGTGGCACTAGTGGTAAAGAACCTGTCTGCCAATACAGGAGACTTAAGAGATAAGGGTTCGATCCCTGGGTCAGGAATATCCCCTGGAGGAGGACATGGCAACCCACTCCAGGATTCTTGCCGGGAGAACCCCATGGGCGGAGGAGAGCTACAGTCCAGAGGGTCGCAGAGAGCCGGACGTGACTGAAGCGACGCACCACACAAACAGCTACTCTAACGACTGATATGTTAGGGTGCTGCTGCTGTTAAGCCGCTTCAGTCGTGTACAACTCTGTGTGACCGCATAGACGGAAGCCCACCAGGCTCCGCCATCCCTGGGATTCTCCAGGCAAGAACAGTGGAGTGGGTTGCCATTTCCTTCTCCAGTGCATGAAAGGGAAAAGTGAAAGTGAAGTCGCTCAGTCGTGTCTGACTCTTAGCATGGACTGCAGCCCACCAGGCTGCTCTGTCCATGGAATTTTCCAGGCAAGAGTACTGGAGTGGGGTGCCATTGCCTTCTCCAGTATGTTAGGATATAAATCTATAATAATTTAATGTTTTGTTTTCTATTTGTTCTGTTTTTTTTTTTTTGTTTTCTCTTTCCTATCTTCTTGTGAGTTACTGATAAACTTTTCATAACTATCTATAAAAGCTTTTCAGGATTTATATCTCTTTGAACACCTTTTTTAGTGGTTACTCTAAGTACAATATAAACATAACTTATCACAGTATACTGGTGTCATCATTTCACCAATCTAAATGAAGTGCGGAAACCTTACCTCCATTATTACCCTTCTGTCCTCACCTGTCTACAATATAAGCTGTTCTCTACATGCATTTAGATCCACAGCAAACAATACCGTGATGTTTGTTTCAACTGTCAAACATAGTTTGGAAGAGGCAGAATAAGAAGGAAAGTCTACTGTATTTAACTATAATTTTGCTTACTTGATATTATGTTCCAAGAGTCTCTTTTATCACTTCCCGTCTGTCTAAAGAACGTCTCTTAGCCACTTTCAGGGCAGGACTCAGTTCAGTTCAGTTCAGTCACTCAGTCATGTCTGACTCTTTGCAACCCCATGAATCGCAGCACACCAGGCCTCCCTGTCCGTCACCAACTCCCAGAGTTCACTCAAACTCACGTCCATAGAGTCAGTGATGCCATCCAGCCATCTCATCCTGTCATCCTCTTTTCCTCCTGCCCCCAATCCCTCCCAGTATCAGAGTCTTTTCCAATGAGCCAACTCTTTGCATCAGGTGGCCAAAGTACTGGAGTTTCAGCTTTAGCATCATTCCTTCCAAAGAACACTCAGGGCTGATCTCCTTTAGAACGGACTGAATGGATCTCCTTGCAGTCCAATGAACTCTCAGGAGTCTTCTCCAACATGACAGTTCAAAAGCATCAATTCTTCAGCGATCAGCTTTCTTCACAGTCCAACTCTCACATCCATACATGACCACTGGAAAAACCATAGCCTTGACTAGACGGACCTTAGTCAGCAAAGTAATGTCTCTGGTTTTCAATATGCTATCTAGGTTGGTCATAACTTTTCTTCCAAGGAGTAAGCATCTTTTAATTTCATGGCTGCAGTCACCATCTGCAGTGATTTTGGAGCCCAAAAAAATAAAGTCTGACACTGTTTCCACTGTTTCCCCATCTATTTCCCATGGGACCAGATGCCATGATCTTCATTTTCTGAATGTTGAGCTTTAAGCCAACTTTTTCACTCTCCTCTTTCACTTTTATCAAGAGGCTCTTTAGTTCCTCTTCACTTTCTGCCATAAGGGTGGTGTCATCTGCATATCTGAGGTTCTTGATATTTCCCAGCAATCTTGATTCCAGATTGTGCTTCTTCCAGCCCAGCGTTTCTCATGATGTACTCTGCATAGAAGTTAAATAAGCAGGGTGACAATATACAGCCTTGATGCACTCCAGAGGCAGGTCAGGGGTCTGGTATTCCCACCTCTTGAAGAATTTCCCACAGTTTATTGTGATCCACACAGTCAGAGGCTTTGGCATAGTCAATAAAGCAGAAACAGATGTTTTTCTGGAACTCTCTTGCTTTTTCAATGATCCAGCGGATGCTGGCAATTTGATCTCTGGTTCCTCTCCCTTTTCTAAAACCAGCTTGAACATCTGAAAGTTCACAGTTCACGTATTGCTCAACCCTGGCTTGGGGAATTTTGGGCATTACTTTACTAGCGTGTGAGATGAGTGCAATTGTGCGGTAGTTTGAGCTGTCTACAAATTCTGACTTTTCTTTTATCTAAAAATGTGTTCTTCTCCTTCACTCCTGAAACATATTTTCACTGGACATAGGATTCTGAATTGATAGTTCTTTCCATCCGGCATTTGGAAAATGCAGCAGCTCCTTCTGCCTCTACAGTGTCTGAATAGAAATCCACTATTACTGAATGGTTTTATCCCTACTGGTAAGGGGTGTTTACGATTTTTATTTTTTGGTCTTTGGTTTCCAGAAGTTTCAGTATGATACATTCAGTTTGGATTTTATTGAGCTTACTCTGTTCAGGGTTTGTTCTACTTGTTAATCTACAAGTTGGTCTTTTGCCAAATTTGGGGGTTTTTTGGCCATCGTATCTTTGAGCACGTTTTCAGCCCCACCCTCTTTTCTTCTGGAACTCCAATCATATCAACGTTAGATACACTGTTATAACCGCAGACCCCTAAGGTTCTTTTTTGTTTGTTTTCATCGTTTATTTCCTTTTGTTGTCTTCAAGGTCCTTGATTCTTCTCTCTTCTCTTCTGCTGTTGAACTCATCCACTGGCTTTTAAAAAAATTTTTGGTTATTTTAATTTTCAGTTTTACAGTTTCCATTTGGTTCTTATTACCATCTATTTCTATATTTCTATTTCTTCACTAAGCCTCTATTTTTCACCTGTTTCAAGTGTGTTCATACGTATTCACTGAAGGCATTTTATGACGATTGTTTTAAAGTCTTTTGTCACATGATTCTAACATCTTTGATGTTACACTGGCATCTAATGATTCTCTCTTCATTCAGTCGGATCTTCTTGATTCTTGACAACTTCTGTTTGAATCCTAAACATCTGGGGTATTATGAGACACTGGATCATATTTAAACCTTTCGTGTGGATTCCTCTGATGCAGGCAGAGGGACACTTTCTCCTTACTGGCAGCTGAGGTGAAGTCCAGGATGCCGAGTAGGCCTTCACTGACACTGAGGAGGGGCTTCCTCATTACTCACGGGCAGAGGTGGGGCTCCCAAGTCCCCAGTGCCCCTCCACTGGTGCCCTCCCTGGCTGGGAGTGTGTCATTACTGTTTCCTACGTGATCGTCACTAACACAGCAGGGGTGGGAGCTCACTGACAGCCAGTGGGGACGAAAACCCCGGCTCTCTACTCAACCTTCCCTAACACCACCCCAGGAGAGAAGCTGGGGCACATCACTGTAGCGTGGTAAGGCTGGAAAGCTAGGTCTTTGCTGGAATGAGTCAGGGTGGGTCCACAGTTTTTTCTGTTGTTTCTGGCTGTAGCAGAAATTTATTTTCTAAAAATTTCTACCTTGCCAAATATGCTGTCTCTTTTGTGGTCTTTGGGTTAAGGGCAAGCTTTTGGGGGAGCTGTTTTTGTCTGTACCCATTCATGACTCTGGTTTGTTGGCCTTGTCAGTTCCTCTTCTGGAAAATATGAAGCAAAAAAAGAAAAAGGAGGGAACTCACCACCACGTTACTCTTTGGATCCTTAGCTCCCTAACTCTCTGCCTTCTTCTTTCCATCCTCAGTCTTCCTATATTTGTTTTGTACATAATATCCAGGTTTTTTAGTTGTACTTGGCAAGAAGGAATAGGGAAAAATACATCTCCTCCATCTTCCCAGATTTATTTGCACATAATTAATAAAAAACATTACAGAGTCATACTTGTGAGATTTTCACTGCTAACAGAAGGGATCCTGGGTTTTTAAATGTTGAGAAACACTAATTTAGAGATTTCCTTATAACTCATCAAGATTCCTTTCATATCTGTCTACTATCAGTGTCCAAAAATAATTTTTTTTCCTTTTGGGCTGACTTATTTTTAGTAAAAAGCTATTGAGTCTTGGGCGTTTTCTTGTTTAGTTTTAAATACAGAACATACTTCACAGACTAGCAAATCAAGTCATGTTCATAATTTAAATTTTTCTAATGTGAAATGGAAAGAGAATAGTCTATACAAATGCAAATATTTAATTTCACAAAGCCCCAGTTAATGAAATCATGAATTTTTATCTAGTGATTGCTTTAGATTATATAATATTTTTAAAGCTACTAATGCAAAAAGCTAAAACAAAAAAACAGGAATATATAACTTCTGAACTGATCACAATAATATACACAAATGTTAATAAAATTGTGCAGAACTTTTTAATGCAGCTCTCTTCTTAAAAGAAACTGTATTCAAACACATAACCCTGATATATAGTTCATTACTGCTATAATAAATAATTTTATAAACATCTAAAACTCCACTAAGCAAATGAAAACATAAAGATAATGAGACATTCCAGAGTAACAAAAGACATTTTTATTAGTGGCCTAGTTATTATGAGAAATTAGCCATTTTTTACTCTGTTGAGCAAAACTGCTCTAAATCCTGGAAGACAGAGCTACATCAGAGTATTTGGGTGGCCAAAAAGTTTGTTTAAAAGTTTCCATAACACTGTATGGAAAAACCAGAAGAAACTTTTGGGCCCACTCAATAAATAATTAACTATTTTTAATATCATACCTAAATAGTAAAATGAAAAGATGATATGACATGCAAAAACTGCTCCTCAGACTCAAATATGGGGCTGAAAATGGCCAAGTTTATAAACTACAAATCTAATTCTTCTGATGTCTAAGTAATGGACCGATGGACTTTTCACCTCATTAGGACATTAAGGAAGTCTAAATCCTACATATCAATGAGGTATGCTTTCAAATCTGTTTCCCTTTACCCCAAACTTATTTTGTTTTGGTAACAGATAGATCAGTGTTAACTTTATATAAAAGTATTACCATTAGAACTGCCTGAATAAGACATATATGATACCCAAGGCTTAATGCCATTCAAATTGTGATTACTGACAAGTTAGCAAATATCTCATCAATTATTTAGATATACCAAAAAACTATTAGTCAGCTAATTTTTCCTTTTAAGGAAATAAATTTCTAAGGAATACAGATCTTTCTTTTAGGGAAAATGTTCTTAGTTTTGAAATCATACAATTAGGCAACTAAGGCAAAAATCACACAGTTTAAAACTGAAGATTTTATGGAAGATTTAAAATGAGCTTTCTATAGAGAACTGAATAATAAGTTTCTCTCTCTCAATGAAAGTTACAACATATTACAAAAGAATGGAAAGCTTAAATTAACTATAGAAATGTAAGTAGTTTCAAAATATATAAGGACTAAGATTTTTCACAATTTATTAGTATACTAACAAATACACTTAAAAGGAAAAGTTTTATTATCTCTCTATAAAAACTTAACAAAGGCCAGTTGAATTAAAGTTTATGTTAGTAGTGAACAGGCATCTAAACAATTTCACATATACCCATCCTTCTTAAACTTTGGGATCTACCTTTATTTAGCTGGGTGAAATAATATTTTAAAAAACTATACTGGCCAATGCCAAGACTAAGGCCTATACACATGCTAAGAAAATATGCTCATGAATTTTACTTAAAAAGACTATCTGTTGAAAATCTTCAGTCATGGGTTTACCTTATCAGCTTTCAGCTTTCTAAGGAAAGATGGATTGTCATATCCCTTTGCTTGCCGTGCCTCTTGCAAATGGTTGATCATCCACACATTTTTTCTCTGCTTTGCCAAATCAAGTGCTGATTCACCCTGATGATATAAGCAGAAGAAATTTACATTAAAAAAAAAGAAAACAAAGAAAAAGTAGAATATTTTAGTTACTAGCTAAAGTTAAAGCACTTCCACAAAGATAAACAGACAGCACTATTAATTCATTAACATTGTTTTTACATTTGGCAAAGTCAGTTACTAGAAGACTCTAAATTATATATTACTTATGCTTTTCCACTTAAGGTACAGTCAGAAAATATATTTACACATCCTATTCTATAGTCTATTTCTGGCTTGCATTTTAACTTATTTTAGAGAGTAATCAAAAAGTAGGTATTTTAGCACCTGCTGGATCAGAGGCTATCACTAAGTTTATGCAGTTATTCTAAATTCTTTAAGGGTTTCATTAGGAATAGTTATTGCTACACACCATCCTGCTATAATACCAAACTGTCAGAAATCTGTTTAATTTTAGTGATGAAAGAAGTCTAAAGAAGAGAAGAGAGAAGAAAAAGAGAAAACTTCTACTACTATTATATTGGTATTCTTGATCATGTTAAATTCATTCACCCATCCAGAAACTTCCAAAGAGAACTAGCACAGTAACAAAAAAGTTAAACTCATGTTAGAGACTTGAAGCTCCCTTTACTTGCAAGAAAAAGAATGCCAGGAAGTATAAATGACCAAAACTGAAACATTTTAAAGGAAGTAAGAAACAAGAAATGAGTGTCCCCAATTCTAAATTTATGCTTCTTTATGCCTTTATTAATTAAAAATCATATTTCGCCTTTTGGTACTTATATACCTACATTTTTATTCTATCTCACAGTCTCCACTTTTATCTACTTCCTTAAAAAGAAAAAATAATTTTGTTTGCCAAAATTTCGAGAATTAAGGATGAATATTCAAAATTACTTTCAAAATAGGAAAAAATACTGAAATTTTATTTTTAAAAACTGGATGAAAATAAAGAAATAAGGAGGCCTGGGTGCCTTACTTATGAGGGATAATTACTAATCAAATATGGAATATAGTTTATTCAATTTTTAAAAAACACTGAAAAATAAAGAATCAAACAACAAAATAAACACACCACTACCACCAAGAGCAACAGCAATAACAACACAACTATAAAAACAAAAAGCCTAACCAATCCTTTAATAAAAAGATCAATAGTATTTAATAAGAAATGGGCTAATTTAGGTGAATCTTCCACAAACAGGGATATTTACTTTAAAATGTCCCCTTACCTATTCCAAAATTCTGTCATCTAGGTTGTCAGAACCAGCTGATTAATCCAAACTGAAAGATTACCTGAATAAAAGCAATCCCTTGGGTAACAACTCCCAGAGAATATCCTGCAGTTGCCTCGGTCCAGCTGAGCATCCCTTCCACTAGAGGGCCATGTGACACCTAAGGATTGCCTAGACAAAAAGATGGAGGGAGCTTTAAGAAATCTTTCAACTACTCCTCTAGTCATCTGACTACTTTTGTACAGTTCTTTTATTCAGCTGGCAAAATAAACAAGCAATTAATTTAAAAAATTCTACTAAAACCAAGGTTCCAGGTCAAGTCTATATTTGAACACTCCATGTGTTAGCCAAAATAGCAAGTGATAATAACGAGAGCAGTAACAAGAATCATGGAGTATTAGAGTATGTAACTGACTAGGAAGAAAAGATCTTCTTCAGGGGTTTTGGTAAGATAAACACTATGGAAGGTGGAAGACCACTTTTTGCCTAAGTGAGGTTGAATTTCATTATGAAAACTATGGAAAGTTCCTCCTTGGAGACCATCAAGGTCGGGTACCTAAGAGGTAATGAAAACTATTTTCTGAAAATAGTTTCTTAGCTCTTTTCAAGAAACCATACAAAAGTCTTTCAATACATTAATTAACAAAGTTCAGGAATTTTACACTTTGTACAAGCTAAAAATTATGTCCTTTGATAATTTTAGAAAGAAAAAATTATAAATATATAGGCAGCACTCATGATTAATTGCCCTCCCCAAACTCAATTCATCTGAATTTATCAACCAAAAACATGTGTTAGGAGGTGAAATATATTTTTTAAATCCACAAATGAGATGCTATCATGAAAAGGGATTACTGCATAGGTCATTTTTCTTAAAATCTAAGTATCTCAAATCACTCTCTCTCACTATTGTTACTACCTCAGAAGATTTATTCTTTGTAACCATTAATTAGGGACATGGTTTTTAAACTCTTTTAAGGCATGTCTGATGAAAGTCTGGCGACTTCCTCACCAGAAAAATGCTGATACTTTATTCATTAACAATTTTAGAGCTCAAGGACCTACCCCTTAACCAAAATCCACTGGTGGGCCCCAGATTAAGAACCTCTAGTTGAGGGTATATGGTCATTTCTAATCCTTCTAAGGATAAAATTAGTCATTTTAAAGTTACCTATCATTTAATAATGTCTCCAAAATAAGTTATTATTTTGATAAAAGAATCATTTGTTTATATATTAAAAGAACTGAAACACTCAAATAACTAATTTACAAGGATATAAAGACAGATTCCTAAGAAACTTATGCTTAATTTTATTTAGGAAATAGCTATTTTAGAAGAAATAGAGTCAATCAATAGTTAAATACTATAACATAAAGTACAATTTTTCATATTCTTTGAAGACTGTAACTTTTATTAGCTATTAAAGCCATATCCAGATTTACAGGCTCCATCTTGGTACAATTCATGTTTGTCACCAGACTTTCTTAAGGTAAAATGAAAAAAGGAAAAATACATAGCTATAAATCAACTTAATGCGTCAAATTCCAGGACAAACAATCTAGGTTGGTTTTTTTTATTTAACAAATTTTTCATGTAACTATGTGCCATTCCATACAGCTAAAAGGTACCGTCTCAAATTATATATGACTAAAACAGAACCAAGTCCTATTGCCCCCAAAAAGCTTATTTCCTTTCATTTTCACAATTTCAACATATATCACAAGACACTCAGTTATTCAAATAAAAACTGAATCATTGGTGTTTTTTCTCTCACCTTCATTTTTAATCTACCTTTTCTTTTCTGCTCTAAATTATCATTTCCCAAATCATTCATTTTTCTCCATCACTTCAATCTCAGGCAAAAGTAACATTATCACTTGCCTGATTTATTATAAGAACCAAACTGATCTTAATACATCCCCTTTCATTTTCTTAATTCTTCAATATATTCCCCAAATAACAAAGTAATTTTTTTTAAATATTTTAAACACTAAGATTACCTAACAATTCTACAAAAATCTTTCCAACTACTTCTCATGACTGCAAATACAGTTAAAGTACTTTATCACGGCCTGGTACCTGTCTCTCTCAGTGACTCTTGCTTAGTCAAAGCTGTCATTTCTACACCTCTAACATGACAAGCTTACTCCTGGCCTTGGACCTCACACTTGCAGGTTCCTCTACGTGTAAAGTATTTTCTCATATATCTAACTGATCCTTGTCTCAGAGACATTCATAGATCACTCTCACCTGATTCAGCCCCCTTAGCCCTCATCATGACCAGGTTTGCCTCTGTGTGTGTGTTTGTTAATTTACTTATCATCTATTTCCTTAATACAGTGCAATTTTCTGAGAGAATAGGGACTTTGTCTATCTTAAGCACTGACTGCCCAGCATTGTACAAACATTTGTTGGATGAATGAACATTCTCCACTAGAAGGTGACTAGATGTCAGCATATTAGGAATGCCAGATTCCAGTAGAAAAGGTATTTGATACTTATTTCACCCTTTTAATCGCATTAAAATTACAGTTTTAAATAAAAATCTATTTTTTCACCAATGTGGTTAAAAAGATTGCTTTTACTCTGAAAGTATAAATGCTCCCTGAGCAACTGAAGCAACTCCTTAGACTTTATTTCCTTTAAAAACAGTGTCACTTCAAATAAGTCAGAAGGATGACAAATACCTTATGATACCACTTACACATGGAATCTAAAAACAAAACATCAACAAAACGCAAGCTCATAAACACAGAGAGCAGACTGCCGAGTGCCAGAGGCTGACAGCGTGGGAAGTTGGGGAGATTAGCGAAGGTAGTCAAAGGTATAAACTGCCAGTTCTAAAAAAAAAGAAGTCACGAGGCTATAATGCATGGCACTATAGTTAGTAATTGTTGTTATTTAATAGTTGCTAAATCAGGTCCCACTCTTTTGCAGCTGCATGGACTGCAGCTTGCCACTGTCCGTGGGATTTTCCAGGCAAGAATCCTGGAGGGGGTTGCCATTTCCTCCTCCAGAGGGATCTTCCCAACCCAGGGATGGGAAGGTCGCATCTCCTGCGTGGGCAGGCAGGTTGTTTACAACTGAG
The DNA here is from genome assembly GCA_006410935.1 of Redunca redunca. Taxonomy (NCBI): domain Eukaryota; kingdom Metazoa; phylum Chordata; class Mammalia; order Artiodactyla; family Bovidae; genus Redunca; species Redunca redunca. The sequence goes on from SJYQ01026731.1 coordinate 60,489, forward strand.
CCACTCGTGAGGCCCACAGCTAAAATACTCTAGTGCATATTCAGGAGTCACTAAGAGAAAATATCTTGAGGGTTTGCATCATCTGCGTGCTAAGTCACTTTAGTTGTGTCCGACTCTTTGCAACACTTTGGACTGTAGCAAACCAGGCTCCTCTGTCCATGGGATTCTCTAGGCAAGAATACTGGAGTGGGTTGCCATCCCCCCACCCCCGCTCCACACCTCCAAGGGATCTTCTTGACCCAGGGATCAAACCCGTGTCTCTTAGGTACACTGCACTCACAGGCAGGTTCTTTACCACTATGTCCATCTGGGAAGCCCAAATCTTGAGGGGTGTACATCACAGGAAAAAAGAAATTTGTAACTGTGATGGTGATAGATGTTTACTGGACATGCTGGTCATTTTGCAAGGTGTACAAATGTCAAATCATTATGTTCTACACCTGGGAGTTGTATGAAAGTGAAAGCGTTAGTCACTCAGTCATGTCTGACTCTTTGTGACCCCATGGATGGTAGCCCACCAGTCTCCCGCACTGGCAGTCAGATTCTTAATCACTGAGCTGCCTGGGAAGCCAAAAGCTTATCAAAAGTTTACACAATGGTTAATTTTGAGTACAAGATGAAAAGACATTAAACTTACAAACCACATCTCAAATACTTAAAAGTTCATGACTGAAGTTCATGAAAAGTTATCTAAACTTTTATATGCTAAGAAAAGATCATTTTAAATGCTCTGAAAATACATACTACCAGTTTCAAATTATAAAACTATGCCGTCACTTTGTCATAATTCTTTGGTACTACTGTAATTTCAACATATCTATATAATTCTTGGCAAAGTCTATGGACATACACTATTTGCCATAGTGAAACTGGTTAAAATATAACACTTAATACTGGAAATGTATTCCTGAGGCATGACTCACTTTAGGAATGGCTATCCAGTAGCTAAGAGAAGAAAAATAACACTCTAAAGCAATTCAGATCATAAAATATAAGGTCATCTTGTTAATTTTTTCTGATAGGGATACTGGTTAGGTTTAGTCAAACTCCTCCTTTCTTTTTCTTCAGGCCTTGGGATCAGCCTAATTTACTGATTACGATGTTACGAACTTTTCAGAACTTCCTACTTTAGAATGTTTGGAAAAGCAAAAATTTCTCTCTGTGATTTCTGAAGTGGCAGAGAGGTATGCCAGTACAATCATGAAAACCAGCCTAGGGGTGAAGCTCAAGACAAGAATCTTCACTCAGTCAACAAAACCTAAAGGAGTGCTCATCACACGTCAGACAAGAGGGTAAGTTGACTGTCCTCTTTCCATAAATTTACCAGCAGGTAACCAGACCATTCTGATCACTTTGGGTAGAGACAAAAAGACTTGAAATTGAAAAAAGGTAAAAGAAAATACATGCTTTTCTCAATTTCTTAGCGTTTCCAATAAGATATTTGATATTAACTTTTAACTATGTACTTTCAGTTAGAGACTCATTTCTAAAAATTGGTTGTAATCGTAAATAAATTAGGCTAAGCTATTTTATTTTAGTAGTTTAATCTTCTCAGAGTAATCAGAGAAAGAACTGTTCACTGCTACATAAAAAGATGCCCTGATCCAGCAGGAGATAACCAACTTTTTGATTGCCATTTTAGATTATTATGCAATTTAAATTCCTTTAATTTTTAAATAGCATATATTCCTTAGAAATTTAAGAGGCATGACTAAGAAAATACTATGGCTTATAGTCAAAATTAAACAACATTTGTTAATGAGTACAAAGTTATTTAAGAAGGCACATTATTAAAAGATAAAATTTTAAAGTCATTTCAGAGAAAAAGTCTGTTGCTAAACGATAAGCTTTNNNNAACGATAAGCTTTAACACTTAGAATGGTTAACCAAAATTTAAGATCAATAGAATTTTCTTGCAGATATTCATAAAAATGTCTGTAAATTTCTAAAATGCTCAAAGTGTAAATGTTAACATTTTGTATACTTTTGGGGTACATTTTTCTTGGATTACTCCAGCATTTAGGGGAGAGAAATTCTCCTATAAATATCACAAAGGTGATTATCAAATTTAAAACCTTTATAAAAATAAGATAATTAATGACCAAGTCAAGAAATTACTGAAAGTTATTATGCATACTTGGGATAAAAATCTGTGATTCTCTGCAATGATATTATTTATTTATTTATTTAGGTTGCGTGGTGTCACATGTGGGATCTTAGTGCAATCATCTTCTTAAAGAAATCAGAAAACTATTCAGCTATAAAGAGATAAAAGTCAGTAAGAATTCACTCATGAAAAGGTCACCAAAATCTGAAAAATACTTCAATACTAAAAGACGAAAATAAATAAATTAGTTTTTCAAAACAAATTATTGCATGGAAGCAAAGGGTTGAGAGTAAGTAAGTTTCTTCCACCTCTGATAGTCTATTAAAAATCCTAAGTTTTATTAGAGAATTCCAATCTTGGTAATCACATTTCACAAAGCACAATCAATAAAGGCTATTTTTACCTTGATATTCTGGGCATCAACATTAGCTCCAGCTTCCAGAAGAAGACTAATGACTGTGGTATTCCCTGCTAGTACTGCCCAGTGCAGAGCAGTGTTTTTGTGATACTTGTCACCAAGGTTAACTGAAACATTGAATGTTAAAAGCAATCTAGTTGGATCCACACTGAAAAGGAAAAAAAAACACAACAACAACAACAACCCTAATTTCAATTATAGAAATCATTACAGACACTAAACTGATTGTGGTTATATTCCATCTTGGAACACTTCTATTCTAACCTATTTTCGACAACTTTATAATGAGTAATGAGACAACATTTTTAACATGAAGAATTAAGTATGTTCTACATCACAGAACAACGTAAAGTAGTTCCAAGAGAGAGCACACTTGGTCCTGATGTTTATAGTCTCTATATTCATGGAGTTAATGTCATTAATATTTAAATACCTAAACAATTACAATTTTAAATTTAAATCTAGATTGTTCCAAAAATGATTGAAGGCAATTGATTAATGTTAAACTTGCCAATAGGCAAGTCATATAAAAAATGAGTTATACTTTTAATAAGAAGGTAGCATCTTCCATTCTTGGAAACTGCCTAAGACTACCTTAAGGACACTACAATTACCAACATAAAGGCAAACATCAAGACTCAAAATATCCAAAAAGATAATCTGTGCTATATACTGTGAATTCATTGCAAGAATTTTAAATATTAATAAGTATAACATTAACTGCTTTTTCTCATCACTTGTTTCACATTTTATCATGCTGAAAATGATCTGAATAAGTATTTTATAATGGTTACATACCTATGCGTTCTATAAGCTGCCCACATTAAAGGTGTCATCCCATTCTGATCCATCATATCTACATCCTGATAGAGTAAAAAGTCAGACAGTAAAAATGTCTAAGTCCCTAAAATGTACTTAGAAAACCATAATTCACACATCACAAAAGAAGGCAACATGAGAACACCACTCAATCAAGGCTGATTTATGAGACTTTTTCTTTCTTAACTTTAAAATAAAACTATTCAATATTTATTATTATTAAATATTCAAATTAATATGGATACAAATATCTGTTATTTATAAATAAAAACATATACTTAATATTTAATTAACTTCTATTTATAGTTTTCTCTTTTAAGATGCTTCACTCAGCCTTTTAAAGATCTTGACCTACCCTTGATCTTTCACCCACAATGGATAGATTAAATAAATGACTTATGTTTCTGAAAAACTTATTTATATTAATTCATGATACAAGGGAATAATAAAACCCTGTTTATTTCTAGCCATTTTAAAACAAAGAATAAATTCAATAAATTTTAAGAGAGTCAAAAGTTCTGAATCTACTAAAATTTACCGAATTTGTCCCTTGTTTTAAAATGCTTTTTATCACTGTCACTATGCATAAATATTTTTAGAATTAACTAACTCTACAAAGTCTGTGGTGAAAAAGCAAGGTAATAAAGCAATCCTCTGTCTTACTCCCTACCATTTTCATTTCTTTAAAACTCATTATTTATTGTGCTTTTTACTCCCACATACTTAAAATAAAAAACCTGAATTGGTGCTTTTTTTCAGTTTTAGATATTATCCTCAATATCCATATTTTACATAACCTCAATATGTAAAATGGCATATTCTCTCTTTCTTCTCACTGCCCCATCACAGACATGCACCTTTCCTATTCTTTCCTCTAAAGAGATAATAATTCAGGTTCTATAAATATTTGATACTTACATTATTATAAATATATATGAATACTATTCCCAACAAAGTTATGTAGAAACCATGATTACTTTTCCTCTCCTACCCAGCTTCTTGCTTTCCTTGGTACTCTATTTTTTTCTCCTTTTTGCTTCTTTTTTTTTTNGAACAGAGCAGAAATGTTGCCATGCTGGTTCAAAACCTTTAAAAAGTCAGACAGCTTCTGCTTTTGCTCTCTGGGGAGCTCTGCACCACCAAGTTTCCCTGCTAGAGAGAGCGCATGGAGGGGCATTGCAGAGAAGGAGAAATTCTGGGACTGCATGGAGAGAGAGAGAGAGGCCTAGCTGACAGGTATCCCAAGTGAGCCCAGCCCTCTGGCCATTCCAATCAAGATACAAGGTATGCAAGTGAGCCCTTCTCCAGCCCAGCAGAGCCCCTTTCTATGTCCCCCCTGACATCATCACAAGAAGAACCACCCAACCAAGGCCAGTTAACCCAGAGGACTGTGAGATATAATGGTGGGTGCTGTTCTAAACCCATCAGATTTAGGGGGTAGTCTTTAACACAGCAACAGATAATAAAACTCCCCCTTTCAACAACTAACCAGCCTCAGCCTCCTTTTCTTAACAACAGTGTACAACTCACAGTCATCACTGACTGGCACTGTCAACAGCAAATATCTCAAAGGATTCATAAAATAAATACTATTCAAATCCTGAATCTAATGTTTTGCATTAAAATGACAAATATATTTTAACAACACTGAATTAAAATCATTTACCTTACTTTTATGATAAGATCCTTAGCTATAAAACTGTTTAAGTACAACTAGAAAAAAATCTCATGAAAGAAAAATTAAGTGATATAACTTTTAACAAAATACATTTGCTATTAGAAAATCATGGTACACATAAACTGATAATATTTAATATGATTATAGTCATTACATATTCAGGAGTAATTAGGAAGAACCACTTAAATCCTGAGAATTCTTCTGACATGTAAGAAGCAGTATTTTATACATCAGAAACAGAGAAAATGAGAGAGGAATGTATCCCCCTTGAGAGGGACTTAATATAGAAAACAACCAGTAATATGTTCAAAACAGTTTACATGAATTCAGATAATATATTCAAAGGGTATAATTAAGGGGAAAATATAGACAAAAAATTGCCTCCCTTACTTTCTGGAATTCATGTCTATCACTACTGGAAATAAAAAACCCAACCTAACGAATCATTATCTGGATCATAACTGGTTTTTGTATTTTTATGTTAACTGCAATAAATAGCTCATTTATTTACTCTCTTCATTCATCAGAAATTACTATTTTAACATCACTAGACTGTTACACTTCTTAACACCAATGATCTTAGGTATTCAAACCATGAAGAAAGCTTTGATTAAAATCTACCCCACTGTGATTTTTTTTACCTGTCCTTTTGCTATGAGATAAGCAACAATTGAGGTATGTCCAAACTGAGCAGCCAAATGAATACAGCTACATCCTTCTCCATCAATTAATGAAGGGTCTGCACCATATTTCATTAGTTGCACAACCATAGATAGATGGCCTTGTCTAAAACATAAAAGAATAAACACTTAAACATATAAAGTTATTTCAAACAAGAAACTCTGGAAAGATCTTTTTAAAAAAGTAGTGTAATGGTAGAAAAGATTAGAAAAACTTTATGTTATTTTAAAACAAATACACGTCAAGACACATTTAGGATTTTACGTTCTTAAGTCTTAACTGGTATAAAAGTCTTTGAAAATTTACACTCATAACTTCTTTAAATATGTATTAAATAATTACTATATTCTATTAATCCTATTCCAATATGACCTTAACTATCCCACAAACTAGATACTTCTTTCACTGTAAACATATACAGACTGCAAAAGTATTCCAAAATTTAACCCCATCTTAAAATTAACTGGATTAATATCAGCATGGTTAATTCCTAAAGGACGCTTCAGACAATAAACTTTGCTTTCAACACAAGTAGCCCTGGAGAGCAGTAAGTGAGTACATTATTGATAGTAACTACCAGCATAACAAGTTCTCCCATTCATTTCAGCATGTCATTCTCTTAAAAAGCTGCTCAGTTACAGACTGCTAAAAGAGGAAAACACCCAGAAGGAAGCGTGAACCTTGTGGCCCAGTGCAGTGGGGTTGAATTCAGGTCTCCTCCAAGCTGATCCACAATAGCACCTTTCGAAATATAGTATCTGTAAGACAAAATTTTAAATAATTAAGACAATTTCCATGTTCAATTTTAAGAAATTATACAGAAAAAAAGAAACAATTCTTTATTTTAGATCTCATGCTAGTTTATGCCTCTGAAAATAAAGTCTTCTGTGAGTTTTTAAAATATATTAGGAGAATTTTATATGAAACATATCTGTCTTGTTTCAGAAGTAAAAGGAAAACAACGTTTTTAATTACAAAACAGAATAGCAAAGCCAAACCATCATCATATAAAAAAGAAAGCAGCCTGAGAGCCACAAGATCTGGATCCCACAGTAGGACCAGGTAGAATCCTGGGAAGCAGAACAGCTGCAGAGTAGGCAGACACTTAAGCTACCATGGGGAGCAGCTCAGTCTTACCTTCCTCACAAGCTTACCGCAGGTTAAGCCAAACAGTGTATGTGAAGGAGTGTTCTAAACCGTAAAGTGTAACACAGAGGTTTTTCATGATGCCTTATTTGTGATGCTTTTAAAGTTATGTTGCTTTAAAAAGAAAGAGCAACCTCATTGTTCACTAAATTAAATGTTGTAATATCTTGATATTCTCTGAAATGAACAGGACCTAGCTGTTTATATAATGCTTGCTTTCAAACTGATTAATGCAATGAATCTTGAATACAAATGATTTCAAGGCATTTGATGGCAAGTATTTGACAGAAGTTCTTAAAGCTGTTCTAAGCAATTACTGCTCTAGGTCACTAATGCATTCACTCTTAAAGCTCACAGTTTTACACATTTAATACATTCATACTTACAAGCTTGATTCAGAAATTTTCTTCTTTGTATACTTAAGTTGGTGCTTTTAAAAAGGCATTATGCAATGATAAGCCCAATTCCACTCTATCATATAGAATAGCTTGAAGTAACTTAAAAGTATTTCCAGACTAACATATTTTCAGTCCAAACTATCAGACAGTCTGAACACAAACATTCAAATACTCCTAAACTGTTTCTTGAGATACTCAGCAGACTTCAATGTAATAATTAAAAATAGGTTTTTTGAGCCCAAAGAGAAGTACAGCACTGCCAAAGAACTGCTTCGACAGGAAATATTTTCTTAAAAATTCCAACTAGAGAGGTTTTTTAAAAGCAATTTTATTGCCTTCTCTATAGTTAGTATAGCTGTATCCCTGAGAAGTATTTTTACTCACATTTCAAATTCATGCTAGGACTATGGCAAAGAGTGATTTCCAAAGTTATAGAGTACAACTTTTTTTTTTCACAAGGATAGCGGAACTTTTATTCTGCATGCTAATAACTTCTATCATCTTTTTCATTGTGTAAACTTCTGGAAGAAAAACACCATATTTTTATGTTATTCTTCGTAGCTTGAAGATCTTTGTTCAAAGATCCAAAACTCTGAAATCTTATAATTATTACTGTTAAACCTAAGCCTCTGTGCAATACTATAAGAAGGTTATTATCAAGATATGTACTTCCATGTACTAATGATCCCCAGGTTTGAGAAGAGGGCATCAGCGAACAAGAGATAGCAACAGATACCTGAAAGAGGAAAAGCAGAGAGCTAAAACCCAAATGTCTTCAGAAACACCAATGAGAAGCAAGCCAGAATAGGTTTTAAAACCCAAGAAAGGTTAAGGGATTAAAGGTAAGAGTTACAACAAAAGGAAGAGGTAAGAAGCTGGACTGTAAACAGAAACAGTGGTTCAAAGTCAATATAAGTTGCTGAAAAATTGTTTTCCAACTTATATTCTCACTGAAAGTAATTATTTATTTAGCATCACCACAGGCATTTTGCAAAAAAAGGCAATGGCACCCCACTTCAGTGCTCTTGCCTGGAGAATTCCATGGACAGAGGAGCCTGGTGGGCTGCAGTCCATGAGGTCGCACAGAGTCGGACACGACTGAAGCGACTTAGCAGCAGCACCAGCAGGCATTTTGGGCTTTCCTGGTGGCTCAGACAGTAAAGAATCTGTCTGCAATGCAGAGGACCCGGATTTGATCCCTATGTCAGGAAGATGCCTGGAGGAGGAAATGGCAACCCACCCCAGTATTCTTGTCTAGAGAATTCCATGGTCAGAGGCAGGCTACAGTCCACGGAGCTGCAAAGACTGGGACATGACTGAGCAACTAACACAGACACGCACATAGGCATTTTAGTGACACGGAAGCAATCAAGCAGCCAGCAAGACTATACTAGTTTCCTTTGTGCGATGTATTCTTAAAATGTGACTATTAAAATTTTCAATGATATTACAGTGATAACTGAAACTCTATTAAAATTAGACTGATTCTAGTGTCCTTAAACTTCTCATGCTCCTGCTGATTTTAACATTCAGCCATTCAGTATTTGCCAAAAGGTGTATTCAGCGCATCTGTACCAGAGAAGTTTAGGGACTCAAGGAATTACATCACAGAAACACAGGAGACACGGAAAATGCAGCAATGAAACTTTACATGCTGACGGGACATCTGGGAGGTTCCTGCTGTGAACTCTCTAAGTTCCACAACTTCCAAGCAGTTCTCTTATGTCTCTCCTAAGTGTGAACGGTCAAACACAATCAGATAATTGAAGAAAACTTCAAATATGGAAGGAGACCAAAATAAACAGAAGCTCCAAATAATACACAGAGAAGAAAACCTTAAAAAAGAGACTGTTGCTGGGAAAGATTGAAGGCAGGAGGAGAAGGGGATGACAGAGGACAAAATGGTTGGATGGCATCACTGACTCGATGGACGTGAATCTGAGCAGGCTCCAGGAGATGGTGAAGGACAGGGAAGCCTGCTGTGCTGCAGTCCACAGGGTCGCAAAGAGCTGGATGTGACAGAGAGACCGAGCAACAAATAATTAATATCTTCAAAAAAAATATATAATACTCATGATTTAAGAACAAAACATTTTTTTAAAGAGCGGTGAGAGGTAGTGATCAACAAAGAATGCTCCAAATTGAAAACACAATAGATAAAATTAGAAATTCAAAAGAAGGATTAGAAGATAAACTAAAACATCTTCCCAAAGTACAACAGCTATAAAAGGACCATATCAATGTACAATGATGTAAACTTTCACAAAGTGGAGGATAAAGAATAAAAACTTACATGTTGCCAGAGAAGAGTGAGCCACACACACAGGGTGTTCTCAGAATTTATCAACCGCATGTTTTTTAACAAAGCACCATACTCATTACTAACACCTTCACTTGAAATCAAACTGAAATCAGAGACTCTAAGCATTATCATCTGTTGTTAATGAAGAATCTTGAGGTAACAGGAGACTGCTAAAGGCAAAAACCTGCACTAAACCTTTCTGGTTCATTTCATCAGGATAAAGTTTAAAGAACAGTTCAAAGACTTCCACTTGAAAACATTAGAAATATGAGAAATCCAGGTTAGGTGAAGGTCTCCTCCTTTCCGAATTATACTTGCTTTAATCTCATCATCATGAAAGTGGCCCAGCCACTTTGCCTGCAGTGAGTCTTCTTTAACGCGGCCTGATGGACGTGAGCCTCTTCTCCACTGGTCTCTGGTGCTCCCCTGCATCTCGCAGAAGACTGCAAGGTCCCAACCACTCTCCACGTAAGACGCTTCTCAGAGCTGTGTGTGCATCAAGCAACCTTGAGGATGAGGTGATGTCTCCCTCTGGAGCAAAGAGCAACCTTGCTTCCTGCTGCTGCTGCTAAGTCGCTTCAGTCGTGTCCGATTCTGTGCGACCGCATAGACAGCAGCCCACCAGGCTCCCCCGTCCCTGGGATTCTCCAGGCAAGAACACTGGAGTGGGTTGCCATTTCCTTCTCCAATGCATGAAAGTGAAAAGTGAAAATGAAGTCGCTCAGTTGTGCCGGACTCTGAGCGACCCCATGGACTGCAGCCCAGCAGGCTCCTCCATCCATGGGATTTTCTACATACTATGAAAGCAATGACAAGAGGAGGGAGGGGAGCAGACCAGAGGCTGCGTGGCAAGCAGAGCAGCGGCGGGATCCACGGGCCAGCACACCCAGCCAGCAGCCCAACTCAACACTGGTGCGCACGCCCTGCTGCCAAGCGGTCACCCCGCAGGCACCGCCCGGCGCTCCTGGACAGTGAGCAGGTGGGGCCTGCACGCCTAGCCAGGCTTGGGGGCGCTGATCAAGTGGGCGCAGCCGAGGAGCCACGGCCCGCAGCCTGGTGCAGACACTCGTGCGCAGATGCTTGGTGGGGAGGGGGACTGGGTAGACAGCTGGACTGTTCACGTGGGCCAGGCGCGGAGGTCTACATCCTGCAGCAGTACCGGGCAACAGGGCCCTCTCCCAGCATACGCCGTGGAGCGTCATACCCAAGCACTTCTTTGAACAATTCACAAGAACAGCCAACTTTATTTCCTTAGTTTCCCATACAGCTGATTACTGACACACTCAGGAGTCTGGTGAGGCGCAGGCCCTCCCTGTTCTCCCGCATCACCGTCCCAGCCATCTCAGGTGAGCTTTACAGACAGCGAAGAGGAAGGTTCTACAGAGTCTGTCACCACACATCACCTTCCATCCAAACCAGAGTCATCGGGCTTGTTTCAGCCAGTGCACGGGAAGTCTGACTCACTTCTAGAAGGTCACTGTAACTGCTTTAGGTTGATTCTAGAGTTAAGAGACTGCTGTTCTGCGCTCAGTCACTAAGTTGTATCTGAGTCTTGGCCATGCCACAGATTTCAGCGCACCAGGCTTCCCGTCCTTCACTACCTCTCAGAGTTAAAATAAGAGCTTGTACAAGGCGGTGCCAGTTTGGTGCCCTGAGAGTTTGAGGAGGATCCTACTGTTCCCACGCTGAATCACATGGAGACGGCAGCTAAGTCGCGTCAGCTGCTGTGTCCCCAGCTGCCCTACCTGCCAGGACCGGCTCCCACAGGGGGCCTGAGACGTGAGCCCACAGCACAGCCCACTGACTCCTGACCGCAGTGGGGATCCAGACGTTCTTCGCAATCCTGATGAACGAAGACGCCAGTGACTAATGGGAGGAGCAGTTCATCTTTTATTTCCATAGTCCGTTCACTGATGTTTAGTACTTAACCATCAGCTCTGTTCAGTTCCAGAAAATTCCCATCATCTTGAAAGAAACCCGTGAGCATCTCTCTCTACCCTCCTCCCCATGCCCAGCCCCTGGCAGTCCCCAGTCCACGTTCAGTTCTTTTATTTGCTTATTCTGGATTTTTATAACAGAATGGTGCACTAATGGCCTTTTGTGTTCGGCTTATTTCACTGAGCATGCTCTCAAGGTCTATCCACATTGTAGCACGTGTCAGTGCTTTACTCAGATGAATAACATTCCACCATGTGGACAGACCACACGTTTTGTTTATCCGCCATTCACTGCTGAACATTTGCGGTGCTTCTACTTTGTGGCTATTATGGAGAACACTATTATGAACATTTGCTTAAAAACTTTGTGTGGACATAGCTTTTCAGTTCTCCTGCATACATATAAAGTAAAATAATTGCTCTAAAGTTCTTTTTTTCCAAAGTGACTGCCCCCTTTACATTCTCATCAGCCGTGTTTGAGATTCCCGTTTTTCTACATTCCTGCTGAGGCTTATTGTCCATCTTCTTTATTATATTCATCCTAGTGGGTGTGAAGTGGTACCCACCATGGTTTTAGTTTTACATTTCCTTAGTAACTAATGATGCTGAGTAACTTTTCATGAGTTTAATGACCTTTTGTAAATTTTCTTTTGAGAAATACCTTCAAACTCATTGGCCCATTTTTAAATGGGGTTGTCGCTTATCCATGAGTTGTGAAAATTCTGTGTGTGTTCCAGACACAAGTTCCTTATCTGATGCAAATATTTGAACAAAATTATATTTGCATTTGAAATTGTTTCCAAAGGGAGCATCTAAATTCTTGCCAGTCACACTGTTGCTGACAAAGCCATGCTTTCTGTGTTAGTCTCTCAATTAAAAATAAAAACACTAGGGGGAAAAGGGGGGATAAGAGAGAAGATGGTGGAGGAGCAGGTGGACAGGGGCACGCATCTCTCTCCACAGGAGCACCAGGAAAACACCTTCAGATGCACAAGATCTCACAGAGCACCAGCTGAGAGTGGACAGGAGTCCCTGCCCACCGGAAAGGAAGAGAGAGATTCCTTTCACACAAAATTCAGTAAGATGAAGGAAAGAATGGAAAAGGAGGATATTGAGCAGGACTGGACCTCCATCCAAGGGTTGGGGAACTGAAGCAGGGAGCAGACCTCCACATCAGACCAACTGGTTCAGACAGAAGGGAGGCATTTGAGGCTGACGGGAGAGTGCAGCAGCTGGTCTGTGACAGTGAATGGAGTAAGAGCCACACAGACAATCCTTGCCGCAGCCCTACATACCCCAAACAAGGATGCAAGTCTCCTGGGATGGGTGGCAGCTGAGACTGGAGAGCAATCCTAGGGTGAGGTCTGCCGTTGACTGCACTTAGACAGCTGGAGGGGGCATAAGGGAGATCACAGTGGGGAATACCTTTGGAGGAAAGCCGGGCAGCCATGGAGGCAAGGCAATACTGCCGAGTCATGCGCAGGGTGTGGGGCCAAAATGGTAGCCTCTCATTTCCTACACGCCTGTGCTGGCAGCTGACCAATGGTGAAAGACCCCAGAGAGGGTGGATCTTTGAGTGCCTGATCTGCAGAGCAAACAAAAGGATCCCAGCCGGGGGTGGGGGGGGTGGTGTCTTTTGAGCACCAGCTGTGCCCAGCAACAGAGAAGGACCCGAGCTGTGGGAGGGTGGAGTGGTCTTTTGAGCGCCAGCTATGCCAAGAAACAGAAGGATGAGCCAGTGAAACTCTTTGAACAACAGCTGCCAGAAGCTACAAAAAAAGATTAACAGGGCCTTCCTGGTGACTCAGATGGTAAAGAATCTGCCCACAGTGCAGGAGACCTGGGTTCAGTCTCTGGGCTGGGACGATCCCCTAGAGAAGGGCATACCAACCCACTCCAGTATCCTTGCCTGGGGAATTCCATGCACAGAGGAGCCTGGTGGGCTACAGTCCATGGGGTCACAAGAGTCAGACAGGACCGAGTCACTAACACCACCACCACCAGAAAGTGCCACAGCTCCTGTGCCTGAGGACACCAGTGTCCCTGACTACTGGGCACTGCCAGGGTTCCCACAATCCAAGCAGCTGCACCAGCTCCACACTCAGTCCTCACGGAGCAGAGCTGCCAGAGGCTAGAAAAATCCCCAACAGTGCCGCACCTCCTGTGCCCATGGCCGCCAGCTCCGCTGCATGCCTGGCGCTGCAATCCAAGCAGCTACACCACCTCCACACCGGTCCTCTCTGAGGCAGACCCAAGTCCCAAAGACCAGTCTCAGGAGCAGACGCCTGTGGATGATCCAAGGAAGAGTAACAAAAACATTTCCACCAGCTGTACAAGCTGCAGATTAAATCCACATGATCAACAAGGCAGACTCTGTATCTATGGAACATATAAAAGGATACTGAGAGTTCTCACAAAAGAAAACCACCTAGCTCTGGCAGCTGTGGACACTGGAGGCAAGAACACGCAGGAGCAGGGCCAAATGACAGTCTGAGCTGTCCCCAGAGCAGGCACAGCGACCAGCCTAGTTTTGGAAACCAACCTACGGAGGGGGATATGGACTGTCTCTTACGGCAAGGGAAAGAACGCTGACAGATGAGAGGCGAGAAAAANACAACAGCTGCCAGAAGCTACAAAAAAAGATTAACAGGGCCTTCCTGGTGACTCAGATGGTAAAGAATCTGCCCACAGTGCAGGAGACCTGGGTTCAGTCTCTGGGCTGGGATGATCCCCTAGAGAAGGGCATACCAACCCACTCCAGTATCCTTGCCTGGGGAATTCCATGCACAGAGGAGCCTGGTGGGCTACAGTCCATGGGGTCACAAGAGTCAGACAGGACCGAGTCACTAACACCACCACCACCAGAAAGTGCCACAGCTCCTGTGCCTGAGGACACCAGTGTCCCTGACTACTGGGCACTGCCAGGGTTCCCACAATCCAAGCAGCTGCACCAGCTCCACACTCAGTCCTCACAGAGCAGAGCTGCCAGAGGCTAGAAAAATCCCCAACAGTGCCGCACCTCCTGTGCCCATGGCCGCCAGCTCCGCTGCATGCCTGGCACTGCAATCCAAGCAGCTACACCACCTCCACACCGGTCCTCTCTGAGGCAGACCCAAGTCCCAAAGACCAGTCTCAGGAGCAGACGCCTGTGGATGATCCAAGGAAGAGTAACAAAAACATTTCCACCAGCTGTACAAGCTGCAGATTAAATCCACATGATCAACAAGGCAGACTCTGTATCTATGGAACATATAAAAGGATACTGAGAGTTCTCACAAAAGAAAACCACCTAGCTCTGGCAGCTGTGGACACTGGAGGCAAGAACACGCAGGAGCAGGGCCAAATGACAGTCTGAGCTGTCCCCAGAGCAGGCACAGCGACCAGCCTAGTTTTGGAAACCAACCTACGGAGGGGGATATGGACTGTCTCTTACGGCAAGGGAAAGAACGCTGACAGATGAGAGGCGAGAAAAAACACTATCATTCTGAAGTTGGTTCTGGATTTCTTTCCTCTGTTGCTATGACTATTGATTATTAAATCTATTTAAGCTTTCAAGAACTTTTTTATTTTAATCATACTTTTATTTCCTTTATACACTTCTACCTCTACCGCGGCTCAGATCATGAACTTATTGCCAAATTCAGATATAATTGAAGAAAGTAGGGAAAACCACTAGACCATTCAAGTATGACCTAAATCAAATCCCTTACGATGATACACTGGAAGTGACAAACAGATTCAAGGGATTAGATCTGATAGACAGACTGCCTGATGAACTATGGATGGAGGTTTGTGACACTATACAGGAGGCAGTGATCAAGACCATCCCCAAGAAAAAGAAATGTAAAAAGGCAAAAAGGCTGTCTGAGGAGGCCTTACAAATAGCTGTGAAGAGAAGAGAAGTGAAAGGCAAAGGAGAAAAGGAAAGATATAACCCATTTGAATGCAGAGTTCCAAAGAATAGCAAGGAGAGATAAGAAAGCCTTCCTCAGCGATCAATGCAAAGAAATGGAGGAAAACAACAGAATGGGAAAGACTACAGATCTCTTTAAGAAAATTAGAGATACCAAGGGAACATTTCATGCAAAGACAGGCTCAATAAAGGACAGAAATGGTATGGATCTAACAGAAGCAGAAGATATTAAGAAGAGGTGGCAAGAATACACAGAACTATACAAAAGAGAACTTCACAACCCAGACAAGCACAATGGCGTGATCACTCACCTAGAGCCAGACATCCTGGAATGCGAAGTCAAGTGGGCCTTAGGAAACCACTGTGAACAAAGCTAGTGGAGGTGATAGAATTTCAGTTGAGCTATTTCAAATTCTAAAAGATGATGCTGTGAAAGTGCTGCACTCAATATGCCAGCAAATTTGGAAAACTCAGCAGTGGCCACAGGACTGGAAAAATTCAGTTTTCATTCCAATCCCAAAGAAAGGCAATGCCAAAGAATGTTCAAACTACCACACAATTGTACTCATCTCACACACTAGCAAAGTAATGCTCAAAATTCTCCAAGTCAGACTTCAACAGTATGTGAACTGTGAACTTTCAGATGTTCAAGCTGGTTTTAGAAAAGGCAGAGGAACCAGGGAGCAAATTGCCAATATCCACTGGACCATCAAAAAGGCAAGAGAGTTCCAGAAAAACATCTACTTCTGCTTTATTAACTATGCCAAAACCTCTGACTGTGTGGATCACCACAAAAGTGTGGAAAACAATGAAAGAGATGGGAATGCCAGACCTCTTGACCTGCCTCCTGGGAATTCTCTATGCAGGTCAGGAAGCAACAGTTAGAACAGGACATGGAACAACAGAGTGGTCCCAAATCGGGAAAGGAGTACATCAAGGCTGTATACTGTCACCCTGCTTATTTAACTTATATGCAGAGTACATCATGAGAAACGCAGGGCTGGATGAAGCACAAGCTTGAATCAAGACTGCCAGGAGAAATATCAAGAACCTCAGATATGCAGATGACACCACCCTTATGGCAGAAATCGAAGAACTAAAGAGCCTCTGATGAAAGTGAAAGAGGAGAGTGAAAAAGTTGGCTTAAAACTCAACATTCAGAAAACTAAGATCACGGCATCTGGTCCCAACACTTCATGGCAAATAGATGAGGAAACAAGGGAAACAGTGGCAGACGTTATTTTGGGGGGCTCCAAAAATCACTGCAAATGGTTATTGCAGCCATGAAATTAATAGATGGTTGCTCCCTGGAAGAAAAGTTATGACCAACCTAGATAGCATATTAAAAAGTACAGATATTATTTTTCCAACAAAGGTCCGTCTAGTCAAAGCTATGGTTTTTCCAGTAGTCATGTATGGATGTGAGAGCTGGACTCTAAGATGGCTGAGTGCTGAAGAATTGATGCTTTTGAACTGTGATGCTGGAGAAGACTCTTGAGAGTCCCTTGGACAGCAAGGAGATCCAACCAGCGCATCCTAAACTAAATCAGTCCTGAATATTCACTGGAAGGACTGATGCTCAAGCTCCAATACTTTGGCCACCTGATGGGAAGAACGAACTCATTTGAAAAGACCCTGATGCTGGGAATGATTGAGGGCAGGAGGAGAAGGAGGGGACAGAGGATGAGCTGGTTGGATGGCATCACTGACTCAATGGACATGGGTTTGGGTGGACTCTGGGAGATGGTGATGGACAGGGAAGCCTGGCATGCTGCAGTTCGTGGGGTCGCAAAGAGTCAGACACGACTGAGCAACTGAACTGAGCTGAACCTACTCACTGCCTCTTCTGGTTCTGTGGGTTTCTTCTTGCCCTCCTTTCTCCATTTCACCATGTTTGCTAGTCTGCTTTGTTTTCACTGGTTTATTCCCCCGTTGGCACTCTGCTTTGGTCTTGTTTTCTGGTGTTTTAGTTTTGTTTGTAACTGGTCAATGCTGTTTTTTACTTCCTTTGGTCACCGGGCTACTCTCTTCTACCTCCTTTTCCTTGGGCTGATTTAATTTTATGTGTGTGTATGTGCATGTTCCTTTGTCTTTGCTTTTATTTGTCTGATTCTGTATTCCCCATTTGTCTGGGTTTTTTCCTTCGTTTCTTGTTTTGTCTTTTGTTTTAATCCCCTTTCATGCTATAACAAACAACTCGTGGAATCTTGGTTCCCCAAGCAGAGATCAGGCCTGAGCCTCTGGAATGGGACCTCTGATTCCAAGTCCCTAGACTGCCAGAGAGCTCCTAGCCACAAGAGTGCTAATTTGTGAGAACTCCCACAAAGGCCTCCACCTGTATCCAAGGTCCGGCAGCACCCAGCACAGGACACCTCACCCAAACGACAAGCAAGACAAAAACACAACCTCCATCATCAGCAGACAGACTTTCCACAGACACCCTAAAACACACCACCTCACCCAGCCCTGCTCATCGGAGGGAAAAAAGCTCACCTCCTCCAACCAGAACACAGAGACAAGTCCTCCCAACCTGTAGCCTATGCAAACAACTGGACCAACCTAACCCACCATGGGCAGAAACCAAAAGGAAGAAGGGATACGGCCCTAAGGCCTGAGAGAAGGAGACCTCGAACACAGTAAGTTAGAAGAAATACAAAGGGAAATATTGCACAAGCGAAGCAACAAGTTAAAAACTTATAATTCCAAACAAAGGAAGAGGAAATAGGCAAACTACCTAAAAAAGAATTCAGAGTAATGATAGCCAAGATGGTCCAAAACTTCGAAAACAGAATGGAGAAAATGCAAGAATCAATTAACACATTAACAAAGACCTAGAGAAAATAAAGAATAAACAGAGAGAAACAACAAAATTAATGCAATTAAAAACACTCTAAAAGGAATCAATAGCAGAGTAACAGGCAGAAGAACAGATAAATGAGCTGGAAGGCAGAATACTGGAAATAACTCCTAAAGAGCAGAATAAAGAAAAAAGGATGAAAAGAATTGAAGACTGTCTCAGAAACCTCTGTGATAATATTAAACACACCAACATTCAAATTATAGGGGTCCCAGAAGAAGAAGGGAAAAAAGAAAGGATCCGAGAAAACTGAAGAGATTACAGTTAAAAACCTCCCTAGCATGGAAAAGAAAACAGTCGATCAAATCCAAGAAGCAGAGTCCCCCCAAAACAGGATAACCCAAGGAGAAACACTCCAAGACACATACTAATCAATCTAACAAAGACTAAATACAAAGAGAGAAATCTAAAAGAAGCAAGGGAAAAGTAACACACAAAGGAATTCACAAAGTAACACACAAAGGAAAGCTGTTAATCATTTTCATACGATTAATAGCTGACCTTTGCAGAAACCCTGCAGGTCAAGGGAATGGCAGGATATACTTCAAGTACTGAAAAGGAAAAATCTACAACCAAGATTACTCTACATGGCAAGGATCTCATTCAAAACTGATGGAGAAGTCAAAGGCTTTACACAAAAGCAAGAGCTGAGGATCTAGCACCACCAAACCAGCTTTACAGCAAATGTTAAAGGAACTTCTGTAGGCAGGAAACACAAGAGAAGGAAAAGACCTACAAAAACAAATTGAAGACAAGAAAATGTCAAAGGGACTACATATCAACTTTGAATGTAAATGGATTAAATGCTCTAACCAAAAGACACAGACTGGCTGAATGGATACAAAAACAAGATCCATATATATGCTGCTTTTAAGAGACCCACTTCAGAGCGAAAGATACATAAAGGCTGAAAGTAAGAGGATGGAAAAAGATATTCCATGCAGATGGAAATCAAAAGAAAGCTAGAGCAGCAATCCTCATATCTGACAAAATAGACAAATAAAGAACATAACAAGAGACAATGAAGGACACTGCATAATGATCAAGGGATCAATCCAAGAAGACATAACAATTGTAAATATCTATGCACCCAACCCTGGAGCACCTCAATCCAAACACTAACAGACGTAAAAGGGGAGACTGACAGCAAGACAGTTATAGCTGGAGACTTTCTCACCCACTCACACCAATGGACAGACCAGTAAAACAGCAAATTAATGAGGAAACACGGGTCTTAAATGACACACTAGACCAAAGAGACCTTAGTGATATCTTCAGGATATTCCATCCAAATGTAGAAGAATACCACTTTCTTCTCAAGCGCACATGGAACATTCTCTAGGATAAACCACATCTTGGGTCACAAGTCAAGCCTAAGTAAATTTAAGACAACTGAAATTGTACCAAGCATCTTCTCTGACCACAATGCTATGTGACTAGTTATCAACTACAGGAAAAAAAAACTTTAAAAAACACAAACACATGGAGGTTAAACAATATGTTTCTAAATAACCAACAGATTACTGAAGAAATTAAAAGGGCAATCAAAAAACTCCTAGAAACAAATGACAACGAAAACACAACTCAAAACCTATGGGATGCAGCAAAAACAGTTCTAAGAGGTAAGTTTATAGCAATACAATCCCACCTCAGGAAACAAAAATACCGAATAGACAACCTCACTTTACAGCTAAAACAACTAGAAAAGGAAGAACGAAAATCCATAAAGTTAGCAGAAAGAAAGAAACCACAAAGATCAGAGCAGAAATAAATGAAAAAGAAGTGAAGGAAACAATAGTAAAAACAAAAAAAACTGAAAGCTGGTTCTTTGAGAAGATAAACAAAACTGACAAACCATTAGCCAGACTCATCAGGAAAAAAAGAGAAGAATCAAATCAACAAAATCAGCGACGAAAAAGGAGAGGTTACAACAGACAATGCAGAAATTCAAAAGATCATAAGAGCAACTAGATGCCAAAAACGGACAACCTAGAAAAAAAAGTTCAATCTTCCAAGACTGAACCAGGAAGAAATTGAGACTATGAACAAGCTAATCACAAGGAAATCATAATCAAAACTGTGGTAAAAAATCTCTGAAAACAACCAAAAGCCTAGGGCCAGATGGTTTCAAAGGCAAATTCTATCAAACATTTACAGAAGACTTAATGCCTATGCTTCTCAAGTTCTTCCAAAAAACTGCAGAGGCAGGAACACTTTTAAATTTATTCTACAAGGCTACCATCACCCTGATGCCACAAAATAGATAAAGATATGACAAACAAAGAAAATTACAGACCAGTATCACTGATGAACACAAATGCAAAAATCCTCAGTGAAATTCTAGCAAACAGAATCCATCAACACATTAAAAAGATCATATACCATGACCAAGCTGGGTTTATCCAAGGGATGCAAGGATTCAATATACACAAATCAATCAATGTGATACACCATATCAATAAACTGAAAGACAAAAACCATATGATAATCTCAATAGATGCAGAAAAAGCTTTTGACAAAATTCAGTGCCCATTTATGATAAAAACTTTCTCTAAAAAAATGGCCATAGAGGGAACCCACCTCAACAGAATAAAGGCCATAAATGATAAACCCACAGCAAACATCTTCAATGGTAAAAAACTGAAAGCATTTCAGCTAAGGTAAGGAACAAAAGGGGTGCCCACTCTTGCCACTATTACTCAACACGGTTTTGCAAGTCCTAGCCATGGCCATCAGGAAAGAAAGAAATAAAAGGAATCCAGATTGGAAAGAAGTAAGACTCTCACTGTTTGCAGATGATATGATGCTATACACAGAAAACCCTAAAGGTGCTATCAGAAAACTGATAGAGCTCATCTGCTCTAGTAAAGTCACATGATACGAGATCAAGACACAGAAATCACTAGCATTCCTATACATTAACAACTAAAAATCAGAAAGAGAAATCAAGGAACCAATCCCATTTACCACTGCAACAACAACAACAAAAACCCCAAGAATAAACCTACCTGATGAAAGAAATCAAAGACAACATAAACAGATGGAGAAATATTCCATGTTCCTGGGTTTAAAGAATCAATACTGTGAAAATAATTATAGTACCAAAAGCAATCTACAGATTCAGTGAGATCCCTATCAAATTACGAAAGGCATTTTTCACAGAACTAGAACAAAAAATTTCACAGTTCGTATGGAAACACGAAACACCCCAAATAGCCAAAGAAATCTTGTAAAAGAAGAACAGAACTGGAGGAATCAACTGTTCTGACTGCAGACTACACTACAAAGCTAGTCATCAAGACAGTATGGCACTGGCACAAAAATAAAAATATAGACCACTGGAACAAAACAGAGAGCCCAGAGATACTCTATGCAACAACAGCCACCTTATCTCTGACAAAGGAGGCAAGAACATACAATGGAGAAAACTATCTTCAGTGAGTGGCGATGGGAAAACTGGACAGCTACGTGTAAAAGAATGAAATCAGAGCACTACCTAACCGCATACACAAAGATAAACTCAATGGATTAAAGACCTAAATGTAAGACCAGAAACTATAAAACTCTTAGAGGAAAACAGGCAGAACACGCAATGACATAAATCAAAGCAAGTTCCTCTCTGACCCACCTCCTAGAGTAATGGAAATAAAAATAAACAAGTAGAATCTAATTAAACTTAAAAGCTTTGGCACAGCAAAGCAAAGTATAAACAAGATGAAAAAACAAAAAAACAAAAACCCTCAGAATGGGAGAAAATAATAGCAACTGAAACAACTGACAAAGGATTAATTTCCAAAATATACAAACAGCTCATGCAACTCAACACCAGAAAAGCAAACATTCCAATCAACAAGTGGGGAAAAGACCTAAACAGACATTTCTCCAAAGAAGACACACAGGTGGCTAATAAACACGTGAAAAGATGCTCAACACTGCTCATTATTAGAGAAATGAAAATCAAAACTATAATGAGGTATCACCCATCAGTCAGAATGGCCATCATCAAAAAATCTGCAAACAATAAATGCTGGAGGGACTGTGGAGAAAAGGGAACCTTCTTGTACTGCCCGTGAAAATGTACACTGATATAGCCACTACGGAAGACAGTATGGTGTTTCTTTAAAAAAACTAGGAAAACTACCATGAAAAGTCAAAGTGAAAGTGAGGTTGCTCAGTCGTGTCCGAGTCTTTGTGACCCCATGGACTGCAGCCTACCAGGCTCCTCCCTCCATGGGATTCTCCAGGCAAGAGTACTGGAGTGGGTTGCCATTGCCTTCTCCAAAACTACCATATGACCCAACAATCCCATTACTGGGCATATACCCTGAGAAAACTGTAACTGAAAAAGACACATGTACCCCGATGTTCATCACAGCACTATTTACGATAACTAGGACACGGAAGCAACCTAGATGTCTACTGACAGATGAATGGATAAAGAAGCTGTGGTACATGTATACAACGGAATATGACTCAGCCGTAAAAGGAACAGGTTTGAGTCAGTGCTAATGAGGTGGATGAACTGAGAGTCTACTACACAGTGAAGTCAGTCAGAAGGAGAAAAACAAATCTCATACATTAATGCAGATATAGCGGATCTAGGAATGTTGTACTGATGAACCTACCTGCAGGGCAGCAATGGACACAGAGAGGACAGACTTGTGGACCCCGGAGGGGAGCACGGAAACATGCTCACCACCACATGCGAAACAGAGAGCCAGTGGGAATTTGCCGCAGGGCTCGGGGAGCTCAACGTGCCACTCGGTGACAATCTAGAGGGACAGGACTGGGTGTGAGGTGGGATGGAGGTTCAAGAGGGAGGGGACATATGTATACCTATGGCTGATCATGCTGATACATGGCAGAAACGAAGGCAATATTGTGATTATCCTTCAATTAAAAACAAATAAATTTAAATAAATACAATTTATATCTTAAAAAATAAATTAGAATATTTTTCTAATATCCTGACTCAAGCTGTCTAATAGCTGGCTTATGTTTATCTTTTTCTTCATATTTAGTTGCATTTCATTTGTTTTGTTACGGACCCTATAGTCACGCCTAGACTTTCCAAACTGAAAACATTACATCTACATATGATCTACAAAGTCAATGTATGATCAATGATCAAACTGGAATATCTGAAAGAGATGCAATTTTGAATTAGTGTCAATGTTTCATATTTCTATTTTCTGAGTAAAGAAGAAATAAATATACTTTCTTGTTACAAAGCAAAATAAATCTTAAATACTGCTTAAAAACAAAACAAAACAATGAGTATCCACTGTGCGTGCTATATCACTCTGGACCACATCAAGCTGCTCCCACAGAACCTGGGGAGCAAGAGGGAGCTATGTAAATAAGATGCTCATGCTATCTGCTGCACTATGAATAATAAAGGCCTTTGTCTCTACCAGAATCATGTATCTTCTGCTAGCATCCATGAAACAGTAATATGCTCTAGCTTTAATGTAGCATGTAATTCTAGATTCAAAAGTAAAAATCTTGAGGCTATGAATACTGCTTGCTATTGAAAACAGTATTTACTCACAATTATGTTTGTTTTAGGAAAGTAAGTTGCTAGACTATGTAAGAAATGAATTTTACCTCCCTGAAGATATAATATACACAGACACTATAATTATTAACCCACTCTATAATTAGTGACTTTATTCTGTAACCTCACTTGTCCATAAGTGGTGAACAATCAAGGCAGGCAACAGGCAATATCAAGACTTTCTGCCTGCATTTCTCATTTTAGAGTTTCTTATTTATTTTTACACAAGACAAATGTGACTTTTTGATCAACAGAATAAGATCAAACATATCTCAACTGCAACACCTGAAGCAAAAACATAATCAAGTAATGCTTTAAAATTCTGAGAAATTAAGTTCAATCTAGAAGTCTATGATCAGCCAACCAACCAATAAGGTTTAAGGTCACAAGAGATAGTAACTTCAAAACATTTTCCTCCCAAGCGCTCTCTTTCCCTCATAAAGTTATCAGAAAGTTTAGTTATCTACTAAGAGCAGAGAGTAAAGCAACAGATAGACGCATCTGAGATGCAGGAAACTGAGACCAACAATGGAGCAAAGAGATTTCTCAGAGTGCACGCAAAGGTGCGTCTCAAGACGATGGCTGTGTGCAGCTCTCAAGAGCAAACCGTCTTTGCTAGAACAGAAAGATGGAGAAATTCAGAAAGATTTCATCCTCTCCACCAAAAAAGGAACCAATAAATTATCTGATATTATTTGTACACACAGATGGTTTTTACAGTTCTATTTAAGAGTATGGAACAATCAGTTATGATATACAGAAAGTTAAACAAATGAAGGGGGAAAAGCAACTATTACTTCAGACAAAAATAAAAATACTACAAGAAAAAAAACAGATCACTGAACACTTCTGTACTTATCAGTGAGAATTTACATATGCACAACAGTTTAAACTTTACACAGTAATTTAACTAAAACTGTAACAGCAGATAGAGGAAGAAGTATTAGCAGTGAGGTGTTCTAGGACATCTGGCTATCTCCAAACAGAAAGTCAAAATAAAATAACTGATAAGCCAAGAAACAGCAAAAAGTTGGCAATATTTACTAAAATTTATCCTCCCAAGTTTCCTTCTCATAAGAATTATACAGATATATACAAACATAAGCAAAATGCTACCTGAAGAAGGTATTAATTACAACACTGTATGAAATAGTAAAAACACTAAAATCAATCTAAATGTTCACCAACAGGTAAACTATTAAATAAAGTCCATACAATTGAACATTATGCAGCATTTTAGAAAGAATGATGTCACTCTAGTTGTACTGATATGAAAATCTTCAAGAAACAAAAATTAAATGAAGAAAGCTAAAAAGCATTTGCTATCATTTTTGTAAAGAAGATAACTTTCTACATAAAAGTAACAACATAAAAATATAAAATACAATCATGAAACTATTGAAAATAGTTACCTCTGGGGTATAGAACTAAAGGGTAGGGAGGGACTGCTGTTTTCACTGTAAGACTTTAAGTACTGTTTAATTTTTTTAATTGCTTAACTAAGATCATGGTATCTGGTCCAGTCACTTTATGGCAAATAGATGGGCAAACAGTGCAAACAGTGGCTGACTTTATTTTTTTGGGCTCCAAAATCCCTGCAGATGGTGATGCAGCCATGAAATTAAAAGACACTTACTCCTTGGAAGGAAAGTTATGACCAACCTAGACAACATATTAAAAAGCAGAGACATTACTTGTCAACAAAGGTCCATCTAGTCAAGGCTATGGTTTTTCCAGTGGTCATATATGGATGTGAGAGTTGGACTATAAAGAAAGCTAAGTGCCGAAGAATTGATCCTTTTGAACTGTGGTGTTGGAGAAGACTCTTGAGAGTCCCTTGGACTGCAAGGAGATCCAATCAGTCCATCCTAAAGGAGATCAGTCCTGGGTGTTCATTGGAAGGACTGATGTTGAAGCTGAAACTCCAATACTTGGGCCACCTGATGGGAAAAGCTGACTCATTTGAAAAGACCCTGATGCTGGGAGGGATTGGGGGCAGGAGAAGGGGACGACAGAGGATGAGATGGTTGGATGGCATCACTGACCCAATGTACATGGGTTTGGGTGGACTCCAGAAGTTGGTGATGGACAGGGAGGGCTGGTGTGCTGCAGTTCATGGGGTCACAGTCGGACACGACTGAGAGACTGAACTGAACTGATTGTGATTAAAATAACAATAGTTTAAAAAAAATACAGAGCCTACAGAAAGCTAGGTAATTTGAACCAACTCAATTAAAGAAAACTTTAAAAAGCTCAACAAAATATAAGAAATATTTCCTAAAAATAAAACCTAAGAGCATTCACCTTCACCAGGAGATTAAGATTCAGGAGAAGGTTAAAACTGGGAAAAGTTAGAAAACTGCTTGGGCACCATCTGCCCTAGAAACAATTTCCTGAGGCAGGAGAGTTGGCCCAGAGCAGACAAAGCAAAATAAGGGTTGGGACCCCAAAAGCTTAACTGTAGAAGTAGTTAAGAACCAGAATTAAACCTTGCTCTAGCATAGTCGTCAGCCACCTGAGGGCTCCAGAAAATCTAAAGCCTTAAAGTTGGGCTTAATAAAAACAAATGGTATCTTCTCACCTTAGGCCTCAAATTATTCCACAACTAGGTTTTCAAACATAATATCTAGTACACATTCCAAGATAAAACAGGCACACAAAAGAATAATACAACAGATCAGACCACATGGGCTCCCAATGCTGCCTTCTCAGCCAAGATTATACATAACCATATATTTAAGTATGTAAGACAAGATGGAAAATTTCAGCAATAAAAGAATCAAATAATACAAGCTAAAAGAAAATTAAAATCCTGGAACTAAAAAACAAAATTAGGCACTCACTGAATAGACTCAACAGCAGATAGCACACAGAGTACAAAAGAACTGGAAGGTAAGTCAGAAGACGTTTCCAGAACGAAGCAGAGAAAAAAGGACGGTGCACACAGAAGAGAGGTTAAGAGACACTGTATACGAGGAAAAGGTCAGACATACGTTAACTGGCGTTCCAGGAAGAGACAAAAAGAGCACGGTGCAGAAGCAGTGTTTGAAGAAATCCACACATGCTAAGTCACATCAGTAACGTCCCAACTCCTCGCGACGCCCTGGACTGTAGCCCACCAGGCTCCTCTGTCCATGGGACTCTCCAGGCAAGAATACTGGAGTGGGTTGCCATTTCCTCCTCCAGGGAATCTTCCCGACCCAGGGATTGAACCCGTGTCCTTTGTGTCTCTTGCGCTTGCAAGTGGGTTCTTTACCACTAGTGCCACCTGGGAAGCCCTGTTTGAAGAAATAATGACTGAGATTTTCCAGAACTGATGAAAACATCAATCCACAGAATCAAGAATTTCTTGCAAACTCAGAGTAAATAAAAGAAATCCACACTTAGAAATGTCATCGTGAAATTGCAGAAAACCAGAAAGAAAGAAAACTTAAAAGCAGTCAGAAAAAAAGAAAGAAAAAAAAAAGCAAAGCCTTTAAAAGTGTAATACTTAGACTGATTTATCAATAGTAACAGAAGCCAGAAAACAGTGGAATGATGGTCTCAATGAGTAAACACCAAAAATAAGACAAAAATGGCCAACCTAAACTTCTATGCCATCCGAAAATATCCTTCACAAATGAAGATGAAATAAAAACATTTTCTGACAAACAATAACAGAGTTTAGACATCAAGAGACCCCATTCAGGCAGAGGAAAAGTCAGAGGTTTAAGAAGGGGGAAAAGAGCAAATAAGATGGAAACATGCTCTCCAGAAGAATGTGATTCGCGGAGTTCAATGCTTTAATTATTACTTGCTTAATCTTTTTTTAGTACTCTAAGGGCAAATTCTTTTACTTGATATTAACATCCTATTTATCTCTAGACTCTGCATGTTGTACTTGAAAGGCACATCTGCAAGCAGTTCATTTCAGATTCATGTCTCTATCTAAAGATTAGGCCCAAATTGCCAGAGACTATTAAGCCAGATTTACTAAGACTTCGTTATCATTCTGACTCCTGCTTATCCAACATATTATTACTGAATAAGCAGAAAAATAATACTTAATAAAAATAATATATCCTGAGTATGTAAGGTATTCTTCATTTATGCTGATATGAAGTTAGGTTATTACCTACTATCTTTCTAACTCCTCACTCCTTTTCCTCTTTCCTTTTCTCCATAGAATTCATATTTAGAATGTGAGCTACAGGTTAGACTGCTTGACTTAGAAGTCCAGATGCCAACCTTTAATAGCCAAATGTCACTTGGTAGTATATTTAACCTCTTTATGCATCAGTTTCCAAATCATTAGGACAGTAGTAAAAATTTTTATTTTTCACATAGGTTATTTCAAGAATTAAGATCTAAAATATACATGGAAAAGCACTAAGTAAAATATCCATCACATAATAAACATTCAACATACATTAAAAACAATTTTTTCTCATAAAAACGTATATAGAAACTACATTTTAAAAGCTATGAATTTTAGAAATTATATATTTTATAATTATTCTCAATAATTTTGTAGTAACAACTAATTACTTAAAAATAAAGAAATACTTACTTGACTAAATCTATTCTGTTATTGATGGCAGCCCAATGAAGGAGTGTAACATTTTCTTTGTCTGGTTGCCTTACATCATAACCTGCTTCCACCAATTCTCGGCAGCGTTCATATATTCCATATCTTAAAAAGAAGGAAAACGTGATTGTTACCACTATTTGACAAGAAATTTAAAGCTGAAAATAACATTTATAGAAGAAACTGATGCTCCATTTTGATACCTGGAAACTAAAAAGGCTTTCTCAATATGAAGTGTTACTTTAGAAATATCAATATTCCAACAGCTTTTACTAACCCGTTTTATAATTTTAAATTTCTCTTCTCTAAGAATGCAATAATTCATAAAGTAGGAGAGAACAGGATACTATAAATAAAAATATCTATCAGTTGTTTGTTTTTACTAATATCACCACTATTCCACAAAACACTGAAGGCAACTTATTAAAAATATATACAATTATGTTAAAATATTGTCATAAAGAAGCAATAACAAAGAATTTGTCATTGATTTAGAACAACATCCAAAAAAAAAGGATGTCTTACACCTGTAAGATACTTTATTTAGAAATTTAGCTTTGGTATTCCTAAAGGCAAATAAAAAAAAAAAGTGTGGAGGTGGAAGTAGGGTGGGTGGGGAAGGGTCTTCTGAGTTTAAGTCAATGAGACATAAGAGAAAGTTTACTAGAAGAGCTTGAGAAAAGAAGTTAATTTAATAAAGAAGAAAGATACATGCACAGAGCTTAACCTTTTCCTCTCTTTCTGTTTAGGTCACTGTGTGACTGCATATATATTTCTCAAAATGCTATAACATGGACATTTTTATGCATAAGCAAAAATGCAAAGAATATTACAACAAACCACCAAGAATCCACATGGAGTCTCAAAAACCATCAACTTTATCCAAAACAGAATACTGGATCCTTGGAAATATGCGACACAAAAACAAATTTAAATGAGCTTTGACCACATTAATCAGAATGGCCTCCAACATGGGGAAGGCACACCACAGGGTGAGGCTGGGGGAAAGGCGACACAATAATGGGACATTTGCAGCAAATGTGAAAACTCCATTCACACCACAGTTAATAGAGAAAGAAAGTGACCCTTCACTAACACTTACCAGTCTTCACTGCTTTAATGCTCACCTACACGGGCTCCGTACTGCGTATGTACACACACACGCGCACGTGCGAGCACAAGGTCAGTCAACCCAAGCAAACAGCAGGAGTTCCACAATTCACAAGAGAGGACGGGGGCACCTTCAGTTCTCTGTTCTTTTTCAGAAAACTGTTTACAGGTGCCCGGTTAAGGGAACTATGACTGAGCAACTGAACACACACACACAGAGCAACTGAACACACACACACACACACACACACACACGCAGAGGAACGCTCATGAGAATGATTCAGTCATCTCAAGAGAAGTTTCCTTGGGGAGATAAGGAAAACAGGATGCCGAGCAGCCTGCAGCAATTGCAGCAAAATGTTAGCATCTGCTTAATCTGACAGCTGTATTCTTCCCTATATTTATCCGGAGGATTAAAACATTTCAAAATTTAAATAAATGTTTTAAAAGGGAGAAATCATAGACCACACACATAGTTAGAGGGTATCTGAGGAATAAAGAAAGGTGGTTTTCTTCTTGAGAGGAAAGATGCTGGAGTGTATTTGCTGATGGAAATCATGCATTAGAGTGTGAGCTTAACACAAAGGAGAGAGGGAGTGTATTAACAGCAGCAAGGTTTGAAAGCAAGAGTTAAGCAGGGCAGTGTCACTGGCTTGGCGAATGGAGCCGGCGGGGTGTGCTTTGCTTTCTGGCTGTGGGTGCACGTGTGAAGCAGGGGGCAGTGGACTGAGGGCTTCTGGAAGTCTGCCTCTCCATGAAATCAGTGAAAAAACTGGCAGGATCAACGTTTGGGGCTTTTCTGAAAAGTTCTCACTGGCAGAGAATCCACCTGCAACACAGGGGATGCAGGTTCAATCCCTGGGTCGGGAAGATCCCCTGGAGAAGGAGACAGCAACCCACTTCAATGTTTTTGCCTGAAAAATCCTGTGGACAGAGGAGCCTGGTGGGCTACCATGTAAGGCGTCACAAAAGTGTCAGAAACGACTCAGCAACTAAACAACATCAAATTTTTCAGAATCTAGGGGAAAAAAAAGTTAACAAGACTTTCAGCTACCAAAGGTATCTCTGGTCAAGAAAAACAGGAAGACTTTCAGGAAGAACAGAGGACTTTGTGGTATTTTAAACTACGCTACTCCCACACTTCCCTGGTGGTCCAGTGGTAAGAAACAGCCTGCCAATGCAGCGGACATGGGCTCAATCCCGGGTCTGGGAAGATCCCACGTGCTGCAGGGCAACGACGCCCATGGCCCACAACTCCTGAAGCCTGCAGGCGCTAGTGCCTGCGCTCCCCAGCAAGAGGCGCCACCGGGACGAGAAGCGGGAGCACCCCAGCCAGAGGACCCCCGCCGTCACAGCCAGAGAGGACCCCACTGTCACAGCCAGAGAGGACCCCGCTGTCACAGCCAGAGAGGACCCCGCCGTCACAGCCAGAGAGGACCCCACCGTCACAGCGAGAGAGGACCCCCACTGTCACAGCCAGAGAGGACCCCCACTGTCACAGCCCGAGAGGACCCCACTGTCACAGCCCGAGAGGACCCCACTGTCACAGCCAGAGAGGACCCCGCCGTCACAGCCAGAGAGGACCCCGCCGTCACAGCCAGAGAGGACCCCGCCGTCACAGCCAGAGAGGACCCCACTGTCACAGCCAGAGAGGACCCCACTGTCACAGCCCGAGAGGACCCCACCGTCACAGCCAGAGAGGACCCCACCGTCACAGCCAGAGAGGACCCCACCGTCACAGCTAGAGAGGACCCCCACTGTCACAGCCCGAAAGGACCCCACTGTCACAGCCCGAGAGGACCCCACTGTCACAGCCCGAGAGGACCCCACTGTCACAGCCAGAGAGGACCCCACTGTCACAGCCAGAGAGGACCCCACTGTCACAGCCAGAGAGGACCCCACCGTCACAGCCAGAGAGGACCCCACTGTCACAGCCCGAGAGGACCCCACTGTCACAACTAGAGAAAGCCCTCACCCAGCAACAAAGACCTGGCAAGGCTAGAAATAATAAATAAACACAAATCTTTAAAAAGTACCACAGTCCCATCCTCTGCTCCCAGCAGCCTTGAAAAAAAATGTTATATTCCTGGTACTGGTATCACAGTGAGCAGAAGAGGAAAGGAGTTCTTTCAAAGCCTCGTTCCTAATGAGGAGTCATTACTTGACCTACATGGTGGTTCCTTGGAAGAGTCTACTTGAAAGGATTATCAACTGGACTTCACCCAGTTGATGACTTAAAAACAGATGTCAAAGAAGAAGCCAACTCCAACAAAAAACTTACTGTGTAGCCTTAACTATGTCCCATGTGCTATAATCATCAATATGAGTTTTCCGTCCCAGGGGTTCACCATATCCATGGTTATAATGGCTCTGAGGTTTGATTTCCTGTTAAAGAAAAAAACAAAAAATTTACACAGAAGAAATGAGAAAAGTACAGAAAATACTTCAGTATTTTACTATTGCTTCTGTGCTGTTTGAAGAATGTTCATTATTTAAAATATTAACCTTATGCTGAAGTCCGTACTCTTCGGAGAAAAAGCATGTTCAGATATACCCCTTACACAAACTCAAAATAAACAGCTGTAAAACTTTAAATTAGTGACAAATTAGTCATTGAAATTTATCTTCAGCTCCATACAACTCTACTTCTTCATTTTTCTATTATTCCAGCATAACCTCTAGTTCTACATCAAAACTTTCATCACCTGCCAAATAAAAACTAAGGTCCTAAAAAAGGAAGCCAGGGTATTATTTTATTAGTCTCAGATATCGCCTTTTTTTATACTGCTTCATGCTGAGAGTTTGTTAAGCATCTAGGGGGTGAATAAAGAAAAATGGGAGTACTCAGTCACTCAGTCGTGTCAGACTCTTTGTGACCCCACTGACTGTAGGCCACTAGGCTCCTCTTTGCACGGGATTTTCCAGGCAAGAATACTGGAGTGGGTTGCCATTTCCTCCTCCAGGGGATCCTTCTGTTGCAGGGATTGAACCCTTGTCTCCTGCACCTTCTGCTTTGACAGGCAGATTCTTGACCACCGCACCACCTATAAATTCAATTAAGTAATCCTAAAATGTCAACAAACTTAAAGAAACTAATTTTTAAATAAAAATTTAAACAGCCTTATAGAATATTATCAATATATCCACTTAAAGCTTATATACTATGTGCAATTTTCTATTTAAAATACAAAATTTGCTATGCATAGTCAATTTCTTCAGTATACAGCACTAAGATCCAATTACTTCTATATGAAAACAGGAAAATTGAGCACGTTTGGTTCTACTATCATCCATTCAAATCTCTATGAATCTGATATTTTTCTCTTATAGGTGCACACACATGCAAATGAAAAGATAAGGTATAACAAGATATTTGGAAAGAATTAAATCC
This sequence comes from Redunca redunca, assembly GCA_006410935.1. Classification (NCBI taxonomy): domain Eukaryota; kingdom Metazoa; phylum Chordata; class Mammalia; order Artiodactyla; family Bovidae; genus Redunca; species Redunca redunca. Next base: position 93,370 of record SJYQ01026731.1, read on the forward strand.
TTGCATAATTCATTTTTTCTTGGCCACTGAAATTTAGTAATACAAATTTAATGGTAGTTCTTTGGAGGAAAAAAGGCTATTATCTTCAGCTCACTTTAGCCATTCAACTTGTGAAAAATTCCAAAACTGATTTGTCTGGGCCACACATTTAGAAGACTATCAACACATTGCTGAATATTTTCAACAACAAAAAATTTAAAAGTTTCATAAAAATAAATTCTGCTTAATATAACCTTTCAACAAAGAAAGCTTAGTTCCTTAAGAAAATGCTATCGCCAATATTAAAATACAACCATAACAATCACAAATACACATTTGCAGAAGAAAGAAGATAGACATCAGTCTTAAGCCAAGATCTACAACATACATACTACATACAGTTGATTAAGGGATTTTTTTTTTTGAGAGATTGTTCTTGGGACTCCATTAAAGCACAACTGGGTAAATGTGAACACAAGCAGGTACACGATGCTGGGTGTAAGCAACAGTCTGAATAACTGGTGGAGCTAACCAATACATGACTTACCCAATTTAATTTTTTTTTAAGTTTTCTACTAAATTTCTCCACTGAATTCCAGTTCTCAACTTCTCAATGCTCTATAGTCAGTGGCACAAGTTAAGAGAAAGATGCTTCTCAGATCAGTAACACTGATCTTCTTTTTTCCTAAATATTTTTATATTATTCTCCCCTACCATAGGGAAAATAACTTTTTAAACTTTTGAATCTGACTATTCTATAGGACTGTAAGACATCTGAAGAAAAATAAAACCTGGCCATAGTTTACAAGCAGAATAGGACAATATATTCAACAAAACATGTACTGAAAGCCTGCAATAAACAAAACCCTCTACAATCTACTGGGACCCACAAGCCAGGACAGGGTAAGGCCAGTGCAAAGTTTAAGAGGGGGTCAAAAAAATCCATAATCAAAATCTTAAAAATCAAAATGAATTATCTTTCAAAAATCAAAAAAAGACTACCCAAACAAACATCAAAATTTTAAATATAGACATCACTAGTAGTATTGCTCACTGCTGTTCCTTTGTACCAGGCTCCACTGTGGCTCTTTCATACTGTCCACGGGGTTCTGCTGTTAAAGTGCTGTGTTCAAATTGGTCACCAAATTCGGAAAAATCACATTCCAGTCCTGGGGACTGGAAAAGATCAGTTTTCATTCCAATCTCAAGGAAAGGAAATGCCAAAGAACATTCAAACTACCATACAATTGCACTCATTGCAACAAGCTAGCAAGGTTATGCTCAAAATCCTTCAAGCTAAACTTCAGCAGTATGTGAACCAAGAACATCAAGATGTATCACAAGCTACATGAATCACAAGCTGGAATCAAGACTTGCCAGGAGAAATATCAACAATCTCAGATATGCAGATGATACCACTCTAATGTCAGAAAGCAAAGAGGAACTAAAGAGCCTCCTGATGAGGGTGAAAGAAGAGTGTGAAAAAGCTGGCTTGAAACTCAACATGCAAAAATCTAAGACCAAGCCATCCAGTCTCATCACTTCATGGCAAACAGATGGGGGAAAACTGATAGCATTATATCTTCCTGGGCTCCAAAATCACTGCACACGGTGACTGCAGCCATGAAATTAAAAGACGCTTGCTGCCTGGAAAGAAAGCTATGACAAACCTAGACAGCACATTAAAAAGCAGAGACATCACTTGGCCGACAGAGGTTGGTATAGTCAAAGCTATGATTCTTTCAGTAGTCGTGTAGGGATGTGAGTCTAGGACCGTTAAGAAGGCTGAGTGCCGAACTGATGCTTTCAAACTGTGGTCCTGGAAAAGACTCTTGAGAGTCCCCTGGACTGCAAGGAGATAGAACCAGTCAATCCTAAAGGAAATCAACCCTGAATATTCATTGGAAGGACTTGCTGAAGCTGAAGCTCCAATACTTTGGCCACTTGATATGAAGAGCCAACTCACTGGAAAAGCCCCTGAAGCTGGGAAAGATTGAAGGCAAAAGGAAAAGGGGGTTGCAGTGGATAAGATGGGTTAGATAGCATCACCAACTGAATGGACATGAATCTGAGCGAACTCGAGGAGATAGTGGAGGACAGGGGAGCCTGGCATGCTTTACAGTTCACTGTTCAGTCGCTACGTTGTGTCGCTTAAGGACACAAAGAGTGCGACACAACTCAGCGACTGAGCAGCAACCAACCACTGTGGCTTGGACCAGCCTCGCCAAGCAAGATGCACACACCCAGCAAGGTCCATTGCTCTCCAGGCCTCTACAAACCAGAGTGGAAGGACAAAGGAGATGAGACGCAAAGGCAGAGAGTAGAAGCACGAGCTGAGTCAAAACCTAAACAAAGACAACCTAAGGACCAAAAAGTTATAATATAACTTTAAAACCTATGTCCACAGGAAAATGTGCTAAGGCAAACTGCTGTTCTTTTTCTTACTAAGGACAAACATGTTCTTTTACAGGCAAATAACAAATATTCATTAAATAAAATAAATATCTTTTTAAGGCTTACTACTGTAATACTTTCATGTGATTTTAATTTCATTTTTATAAAAACCTGAGACCTGTTATTATATATGATTAAACTGTATTCTCAGTTTATCTTCTATCTGTTTTATCCCAATGACAGTGNTGTGATATTCCAATATACTAGAAACCAGACTTTTTCCAGTAACATTTAAAAGTTAAACCTGTAACCAGTATTTGTTTTATCATAATTATCTGATTTTTATTTAATTTCCTACTTTTTAGTAAAGGAAATAAGATTTTTTGAAAGATGGTTTTACATATATCCCTAGAGTAATTCTTAAGAGGTCGAGTTATTCCCACTAAAGAGGTAGAAGAAATGGTGTTTAAGCAACTCTCCAACCTGTTTTACTTTTATAAAAAGGTAATAATATAGAATTTAAATTATTTTTCCCATCTTAAATCACACTGGAAACTGATTCATTTCTTGAACTAGTACCCTGCCAATCTGACATAACAACGTTCTCTATCAACATAAACACCACTAGGTGTTATGTTATCACTAGGTCTAGGAGCAACAGCTGTGATTTTTAAACTTTAAAACTATAAAATAAAAATAATATGCTAATATAAACAAATATCACCTATAAATGTATCAGTTCAGTTCAGTCGCTCAGTCGTGTCCAACTCTTTGCGACCCCATGAACTGCAGCACGCCAGGCCTCCCTGTCCATCACAATCTCCCAGAGTTCACTCAGATTCACGTCCATCAAGTCAGTGATGCCATCCAGCCATCTCATTCTGGGTCGTCCCCTTCTCCTCCTGCCCCCAATCCCTCCCAGCATCAGAGTCTTTTCCAATGAGTCAACTCTTCGCATCAGGTAGCCAAAGTACTGGAGTTTCAGCTTCAGCATCCTTCCCTCCAAAGAAATCCCAAGGCTGATCTCCTTTAGGATGGACTGGTTGGATCTCCTTGCAGTCCAAGGGACTCTCAAGAGTCTTCTCCAACACCACAGTTCAAAAGCATCAATTCTTCGGCGCTCAGCCTTCTTCACAGTCCAACTCTCACATCCATACATGACCACTGGAAAAACCACAGCCTTGACTAGACGGACCTTAGTCAGCAAAGTAATGTCTCTGCTTTTGAATATACTATCTAGGTTGGTCATAACTTTTCTTCCAAGGAGTAAGTGTCTTTTAATTTCCTGGCTGCAGTCACCATCTGCAGTGATTTTGGAGCCCCCCAAAATAAAGTCTGACACTGTTTCCCCATCTATTTCCCATGAAGTGATGGGACTGGATGCCATGATCTTCATTTTCTGAATGTTGAGCTTTAAGCCAACTTTTTCACTCTCCTCTTTCACTTTCATCAAGAGGCTTTTTAGTTCCTCTTCACTTTCTGCCATTAGGGCGGTGTCATCTGCATATCTGAGGTTATTGATATTTATCCCAGCAATCTTGATTATAAATGTATAGATAATATTAATTTTTAATTATAAATTTGCTATTATACATCAGATAAATTTTCAACATACAAATATTTAATAATACTTTAAAATCTTACACTTTTTTCTTGATTTGAATGAAAACCAAGAAGGAATTTAACTGGTTTCTCTGCCAAGGAAAGTAATACTGATTTCAAAATACACATGTAGGTCATCGCAACTTTTAAGAACACACTTATTCCGTTAGAATCAGTACAGTATAACAAAAAAGTCCTTGACTGGGAGACTATTGAATTGAAAGTCTGCCACTCTCCTATCTAGGCTACAACCCAGCAAGGCAATTAACTACAGCAGGATTCAGGTCCCTTATTAGCAGAAAGAGGAAGTGAATAAGATGAGCTGAGAGTTTCACTGAGGTCCCTCAAGGACCACACCAGGGCACCAAAGAGCATGATGGGTTCAGCTCCACTCAACTCACTCCCTTCTTAAACAAAGCACTTTATTACTTAGCCTCTTTTTAGATATATGGGAATTTACACAGTATGTCTTTAATTTAAAAAAAAGATTCAGCTGCTTTTTAAAAAACTTGAAAAACTACTAGATCAGACATCCTCCAAGATCCCTTCTAAGGCTAACACACAATGAAATTATTTTATATAATGGAATAAAGCAATTACAGACACTAAAAAGAGTCTTAAAGGTACCTAAATTGACAGACAAAGGTTTTTTATAGTCCTAGGATTGCTGAACAGAACTGGCAGGAGAGAAAGCATCTCCAAACCTTGCTGCTGAAACAGCTGACAGGAACGAGAACTGTGACAAGCTCAGCTGCGATACACTGCTGCTAAGAGAAATCAGTAAGATAAAACCCAAACTCATATGCAGCACAGGCAAACACTGGCCTGCACACCAAGGTGACAGGACTCCACGTGTGCACGCTCAGCTGTGTCTGACTCTTTGCAACCCCGTGGATTATAAGCCACCAGGCGCCTCTGTCCATGGGATTATCCAGGCAAGAATACTGTAATGGGTTGCCATTTCCTTCTCCAAGGGATCTTCCTGACCCAGGGAATGAACCAGAGTATCCTGCAGGGGCAAGTGAATTCTTTACCACTGAGCCACATGGGAAGCCCCAATAGGCTCCATCTTTTCAGTTCAGTTCAGTTGCTCAGTCGTGTCTGACTCTTTGCAACCCCATGGACTGCAGCACACCAGACTTCCCTGTCCATCACCAATTGCCAGAGTTTACTCAAATTCATGTCCATTGAGTCGGTGATGCCATCCAACCATCTCATCCTCTGTCATCCCCTTCTCCTCCTGCCTTCTATCTTTCCCAGGATCAGGGTCTTTTCCAAGGAGTCAGTTCTACACATCAGATGGCCAAAGTATCAGAGTTTCAGCTTCAACATCAGTCCTTCCAATGAATATTCAGGACTGATTTCCTTTAGGATTGACTGGTTGGATCTCCTTGCAGTCCAAGGGACTCTCAAGAGTCTTCTCCAACACCACAGTTCAAAAGCATCAATTCTTCAGTGCTCAGATTTCTTTATAGTCCAACTCTCACATCCATACATGACTACTGGAAAAACCACAGCTTTGACTAGACAGACCTTTGTTGACAAAGTAATGTCTCTGCTTTTTAATATGCTGTCTAGGTTGGTCATAGCTTTTCTTCCAAGAAGCAAGCATCTTTTAATTTCATGCTGCAGTCACCATCTGCAGTGATTTTGGAGCCCAAAAAATAATGCCTGTCACCGTTTCCACTGTTTCCCCATCTATCTGCCATGAAGTGATAGGACCAGATGCCATGACCTTAGTTTTCTGAATGTTGAGTTTCAAGCTAACTTTTAACTCTCCTCTTTCACTTTCATCAAGAGGCTCTTTAGTCTTTCTTCACTTTCTGCCATAAGGATGGTATCATCTGCATATCTGAGGTTATTAATATTTCTCCCGGCAATCTTGATTCCAGCTTGTACTTCTTCCAGCTCAGCATTTCTCGTGATGTACTCCGCATATAAGTTAAATATGCATGGTGACAATACACAGCCTTGATGTACTCCTTTCCCAATCAGGAACCAGTCTGTTGTTCCACGTTCAATTCTTCATAGTCAACAAGAGAGTCCAAAATGCAGTACTTGGATGCAATCTCAAAAACAACAGAATGATCTCTGTTCGTTTCCAAGGCAAACCATTCAACATCACAGCAATCCAAGCCTATGCCCCAACCAGTAATGCTGAAGGAGCTGAAACTGAACAGTTCTATGAAGATGTACAAGATCTTCTAGAAATAACACCCCAAAAAGATGTCCTTTTCAATATAGGGGACTGGAATGCAAAAGTAGGAAGTCAAGAGATATCTGGAGTAACAGGCAAATTTGGCCTTGGAGTACAAAACAAAGCAGGTCAAAGGCTAACAGAGTTCTGCCAAGAGAATGCACTGGTCATACCAAACACCCTCTTCCAACAACACAAGAGAAGACTCTACACATGGACATCACCAGATGGGCAACACCGAAATCAGATTAATTATATTCTTTGCAGCCAAAGATGGAGAAGCTCCATACAGTCAGCAAAAACAAGACCGGGAGCTGACTGTGGCTCAGATCATGAACTCCTTATTGCCAAATTCAGACTTAAATGAAGAAAGTAGGGAAAACCACCAGACCATTCAGATATGACCTAAATCAAATCCCTTATGATTATACAATGGAAGTGATAAACAGATTAAAGGGATCAGATCTGATAGAGTGCCTGAAGAACTATGGATGGAGGTTCGTGACACTGTACAACAGACTCCATAATACGTGTTTATCCACATGCCTGGGTGGATAGCTAACAAACTAATGACTAAGTGTGTGCAATCTAGTTAACGTTTAAAAAATGCTAGACCTATTAAAGTCATTTAAAACAAAGTTGGAGGCAGCACTGGCCAAAGAATCCTCTATGGCACAGTACTTTACCACCCACCAAATACAGGCGTTTTTCTAAGTGCTCTGTAAGAAAAGGTGCTCCCAGAAGTGGTTCTATGGTAGTGTATCTGAAAGGACAAACATGCAAAGAGTAAGTTCAGGAATGCTCAGAAAGAACAGCAAGGGCAGGGACTTGTCCTGTCATTAATTACAATAGATCGAAAGCAAGCCAATGAAAACTAGGAGTGCTGCAGTAACGGGGCAGCATAAAGCCTGGATAAAGCCTGGAGAGTGAGAGCTGGGACCAAGAGGGAAAGGCATGCGATTCGGCAAACGGTTGCGCATGCATGCCGAGTCACGCCCAGCTCTCTGCGATCCCATTAGGCTCCTCCGTTCATGGAATTTTCTGGGCAAGAATACTGGAGTGGGTTGCTATTTCCTTCTCGAGGGGATCTTCCCAACCCAGGGACCGAATCCATGTCTCTTGTGTCTTATGCAACGGCAGGCAGACTCTTTACTACTGCGCCACCTGGGATCCCCTAGAATACCTGACTGAGTAAATGGTATAAGCGGACAAACCAGCCATTAAGGATTTTTCAAAAAGAAATTCAACAAGCTCCAACACAAAACGGTGATGTGTGTGACAGAAAAACGCCAACAAATACAGCCAAGGATATAGTTTGTTTAATGGCAGATGATGCTGAATCTTGTCTGAAAAGGCAGTGCCACACAATGCAGAATTCAGAGCAGCATGCTCCCAGGAGGAAGCTTCCCAGGTCAGGTGTTCCCTGAGAACACACAGGAAGATGGCTACACCACTCTCCGAGGGAGAGAACCACGTGCCCTCCTGTTCTCAGGGCGTCTCTGTGCCCTTCTGGACGCTCCCACCCTGGACACACAACCATGTGTTTGCTGCTTACCAGGTCCAAGCAATAACTTGTTCAGAAGAGCTCTAGGACTTTCCTGAGTGATCAATGCAAGACCAGGTAAGCTGCAGATAAACTTCCCAGGCTTCCTAGATAAGTGGCGATCAGGTCTCAGGACCAGGCCTCAGTCTGCCTAAGGACTCCTCCTCTAAGATTTCCATCTCATTCCTTACATTAGACAACTTCCAATCAGATTAAAGATTTAAAATAAGAATATCAGTAATAATAGTTCTTAACGTTTAAAAAAAAGCTCTGAGAAAAGCATAAGTAACAACACATTTGAAAAATGGGCAAAGAATACGAAGATAATTCAAAGCAGGCAAAACACAATGGCAAATACAGTATGAGAAGACACTGTAATTCTCAATTACTATCAGTGTATTTCCAAACTAAGAGGGAGAAAGAAAGAGAGAGAACTGGAGCACGGAATCAATTCAATGAACTCCTATGGCACATATATGTTATCTACAAGGCGCGTGTTCCCTGCCTGCCTTGGGGGCACTAACTCATATACACAGGTGCATCAGGAAACCAGCAGGGCTATACTTGTATGTCAGGGCTTCACTGTACGCTGATAAGCTGCACTGTGCAAATGTCTGCTGTCGGGTGTCACTGTAACAGGGTGAACTCTGAACCAAGAAGCTAATTGTACTTAATTATATAATTTGGAGCTGCTCAAATTTAATTCTATAAAATGTATAGAACAATACCAAGGGTTACTGACAAGAAGAAGCAAGGAAAGAACATCTCTATGCATAACTGACTTAAAATTTTTAAGTCCTGACCAAAACTGATGAGCCAAATGTGAGACCTTCTTAGAACCTAGGTAGTGATGAACGAAATTCTACGAATATCGTAAGGATTTTTTTTTTAAAAGAATAAACAATGAAAGGATAGCACAAGCATAAAACATACAAACAAGTGAACAATGAAGGATAAAGAAAATAGCCACCACAAAATTATAAAATAACTTTCTTTTTAAAATATATCTAATTAACAGTGCCACTCGAGACGGAATTTCTCACTCATCCATTTGATGCACCCTCTTTAAGGGAAGACCGGACAAAAATGATTTGGTAGTACCATTGTACTCATTGAAGAGCTCACATCTTCAGTTGGAGGCCTCTTACATAGTGTGGTCCTCTGTGGCCCCTGACCCCCGGTCAAGAGAAAATGACGTTCACTTTGGAAAACAGACCAACTTGAGGCATAAGTTCTCTATAGGCTGCAGAACCACCACTGTCTCAGACTCGCTTTGCTTGCTTCCAACAGATTTTACACGAAGAGAATATCTATCAGCTTCCATAAAAAGCTGATTTTCACTTCATTTCCTCCTGGCATTAATCTGTATGTAAACACATGTATATAACAATATACAAAAATCTGGCATATTTTTTCCTTCCACAGACATTTGATGAACAAATGCCTATATGTGTATTTTTCTCCCTCGCTTAAAAAAAAACAATTTTATTTTTAGGATCTTTATTTAGGATAGTCTAAGATTTACAAAACCAATAAAGAGTCCCCATATTTATTCCACACACCCAGTTTCCACTATTATTAACATCTAACATTACTATGGTACAATTGTTCTAATTCAATCAACATTATCATTAATTGAGGTCTATACTTTATTTAGATTGTCTTAATTTTTAGATAATGTCCTTTTTCTGTTCCAGGATTCCATCTAGGGTGTCACATTAAAGTTGTCAGGCTGTTCTTGGGTAAGACAATTTCTCAGACTTTACTTATTCTTGATGACCTTGACGAGTACGTGTTTTGTTTTAGGGCTTTCCTCATAGCTCAGCTGGAAAAGAATCCGCCTACAATGCAGGGGACCCTGGTTCAATTTCTGGGTCAAGAAGATCTGCTGGAGAAGGGATATGCTACCTACTCCAGTATTCTTGGGCTTTCCTTGTTGGCTCAGCTGGTAAAGAATCACCTGCAATGTGGGAGACCTGGGTTCAATCCTGGGATGGGAAGATCCCCTGGAGAAGGGAAAAAGGCTACCCACTCCAGTATTCTGGCCTTGAGGATTCCATAGACTGTATAGTCCATGGGATTGCAAAGAGTCAGACACAACTGGGCAACTTTGACTTTCTTTCACTTTCATGTGTTTTTAAAATGTGTTAGCTTTTAAAGCAGAGAAGGCAATGGCAGCCCACTCAATACTCTTGCCTGGAAAATCCCATGGACAGAAGAGCCTGGTGAGCTGCAGTCCATGGGGTCACGAAGAGTCGGACACGACTGAGCGACTTCACTTTCACTTTCCTGCATTGGAGAAGGAAATGGCAACCCACTCCAGTGTTCTTGCCTGGAGACTCCCAGGGACAGGGGAGCCTGGTTGGCTGCCATCTATGGGGTCACACAGAGTCAGACACGACTGAAGCGACTTAGCAGCAGCAGCAGCAGCAGCAGCTTTTAATGTAACCTAATTTTGTAAATTTCCTTCAATAGTGCTATATAATCTTTATTTGCCCAAATATCTATATATCTTTATGTAGTCTGTAATCACAGTATTCATGTATTTTATACTCTTCCCTTTACATTTTCTCTTAGAATGACTACTATTAAAAAGACAAGATATAACAAATGTTGGAGACGATGTGAAAAAAGGAGACCCTTGCACACTGTTGGTGGGACTGTAAACTGAAACAGTCACTTATGGAAAATAGTATGGAGATTCCTCAAAAAATTAAGACTGGAATTACCATATGACTATACTATACTTAGACTGACCAGGTTAATTTTGGAGGAATCTGATGGGTACTAAATTATATCTTGTTTTCATCTGCATTTCCCTGAAGCAAACTGAAAAAAATTTATCTAGAATATCAATCCTGCTGAAAAGTCATCAAGTCAACCACTGGATGTAGCAATATAGATTTCCTGTTACTTTGACAAGGTAGGGGCACACACCAGACTACAACGGATTAAGGAAAGATAGAAGGAAAGAAATGAGGAATAGCAAGTACAGGCAAATCTTTGGAGTTCTGATACAAGGAACAGCAAAGAAGTAGGGCAGTAGGCAGAAAAGAAGTGGAATCAAAGGAAAACACAGTTTGGGTTTTCAGATTTTTTAGGATAGGAGAAATGACTGCTAGTAGAAATGACCTGGTAGAGTCAAAAACTGATGAGGTAGAGTATGAAGAGAACTGCTAGAGAGATGCCTTAAGTGGGCATGAAAGGATACAAATTACCATGAACATATGCAGTACTTCTATGCTAAAAAACACAGAACACTGATGAAAGAAATCAAAGAAGATCTAAATAAACAGACAGACATACCATACTTACGGACTGGAAGACTAAAAACGGTTAAGAAGTCAATTTCCCCCACACAGATAGATAAATTTAAGGCAAGTCCTATCAAAATCCCAGCAAGATGTTCTGTATGTATATATAACATTATTCTATTAATAAAACATATGCAGGGCTTCCCAAGTGGCTCAGTGGTAAAGTGGAGACACGGGAGTCTCTGAGTTGGGAAGATCCCCTGGAGGAGCAAATAGCAACCCATTCCAGTATTCCTGCCAGGAAAATTCCATGGACAGAGGAGGGTGGAGGGCTACAGTCTCTGGGGTCGCAGTGAGTCGGCCACAACTGAGTGCATACACAAAATTTATATGGAAAGGCAACTAAAACAGCTAAAATAATTTCAAAAATTAAAAAAGGAATTGTACAAAGAAGCAGCCTGTTCAAGACCTGGGACACAGCTCCAACAATCAAGACTGTGTAGTACTGGGTGAGAGATAGATACATAGATCAATGAAATAGAATCCAGAACCCAGAAATGAAAACATACAAATATGCTCTCCTGATTTCTGACAATAACATAAAAGCAATTCAATGGAGGGATGATAAGCTTTTCAATAAATGGTGCTAGAGCAGCTGGACATTTATGGGGCGGTGGGGGGAGGGGGGGGAATGTTCAAACTAATTTTCACATTTCATACCAAAAAAACCCTCAAAATTGATCCTGAACTTAAACATAAGTGTTACAAGTAAAACCATAAACTGTCTGAACAAGAAAAAGGAAAATAAAAACTCTTGAATCTATTGCTAGGCAAAGAGAACTTAAACTTAACATCAAAACCACAATCCATAAAAGGAAAACTTTATAAACTGAAATCAATCAAAATTTAAATATATATATGGTCTCAGTGAGTCTTCCCTGGTGGCTCAGATGGTAAAGCATCTGCCTGCGATGCGGGAGACCTGGGTTAGATCCCTGGGTTGGGAAGATCTCCTGGAGAAGGAAACGGCAACCCATTCCAGTACTCTTGCCTGGAAAATCCCATGGACGGAGGAGCCTCGTAGGCTACCGTCCATGGGGTCGCAGAGAGTCGGACACAACTGAGCGACTTCACTTTCACTTCATGGTCTCAGAAAGACCCAGTTATGAGAATGAATAGACAAGCTACCCTGGTGGTTCAGATGGTAAAGGATTTGCCTGCAATTGCAGGAGACCCGGGTTCAATCCCTGGGTCAGCAAGATCCCCTGGAGAAGGGAATGGCAACCCACTCCAGTATTCTTGTCTGGAGAATCCCTGGTGGGCTACAGTCCATGGAGTCACAAGGAGTCGGACACAACTGAGTGACTTCCACTTTCAAGTCTAATCAAACTTTCACCAACAAGCTACAGGCTGAGAGAAAATATTTGCGAACCGTAACAAAAGACTAGGGCCTAGGATATTAAAAACAAAAAAAAACAAACTTCTCAAAACTCAACAGTAAAACAATTTTTTAAAAACTGGAAAAGGACACTGTTACGGCTGAACCGTGTCCCCCCAAATCCATCTGCGGAAGCCCGGACTGGTCACGTTAAATGACGTCATCAAGGCGGGCCCTAATCCCGCGTGACTGGCGTCCTCTGTCGGTCGCTCAGTCGTACCCGAGTCTGCGGCACCGTGGACTGTAGGCTCCTCTGCCCATGATCCCATGGACATGCCAGGCTCCGCTGCCCGTGAGACTCTCCAGGCAGGAGACTGGAATAGGTATTTCCTTCTCCAGGGAGAAAACCTGGACACGCCGACACCAGAGATATGTATACACTCAGAAACAGACACGCTGAGGACACAGCAAGAGGGCTGCCATCTGCTAAGCAGAGTGACACCTCAGAAGAAACCACACCCGCCAACCGTGTTCCTGGATTCCTCGCTTCCAGAACTAAATAAATGAGAAAATAAATTTCCATCATTTAAGACACTTCATATGTGATATTTTGTCATGGTGGCTCTAGCAAACTAACACAAAGAAATACTTAACCCAGGAAGATACAGATGGCAAATACGCACATGAAAACAAAGTCAGCATCATAAGCTGTTAGGGAAATGTAAATTAATAACATAATGACTTACCACCACATACCTATTACAATGGGCTAAAATTAAAAAGTGACCACACCAAATGCTGGAAAGGAGGCAGAGAGATCAGATTACTCATACACCACTGAGCTGGTTGGAACGTAAAACGTACAGCCACTGCAGAAAACAGTCAGACAGTTTCTTAAAAATTTTAACATACAACTATCATATGGCCCAGTAACAGTACTCTTGGGTATTTATCCTAGAGAAATGAAAAACTTACGTTTACACAGGATCTTTACACAAACACTTAAAGCAGCTTTATTTATAATAACCCCAAACTAGAAACGATGCGGATGTATATCCACATCCTACCCAGTAAGAAGAAGGAATGAACTACTAATACATGCTAAAAGCTTGATGAGTCGCCAAACTGTTATGCTAAATGAAAAAAGCCAGTCTCACAGGGATACACACATGATTTCATTTAAAAAACATTCTTTAAATTACAAAATTATAGAAATAGGAGAATAGACTGGTATGGGTATACAAAGGCAAGATGAAAGATCTTTCTGGTGATAAAAATATCCTGTAACTTCACTGATTCAATATCAATTTCTTAGATGGAGTATTATAATTTTGCAAGGTGTTACCATTTGAAAAACCTATATAAAAGGGTACACAGAATCTCTGCATTTTTTCTTGCAACGACATGTGAATCTATAATTATGTCCGTATAAAAATGTTTTAATTCAAAGAAAATCATTAACTTAAAACATTTAAAATCTGTAGTTTATAAATACAATATGCCTCAATAAAAATAGCTATGTGGTTAAAAAAAAATAGCTTTAAAAGATATAAATTAAAAAAACTATACAGACCAGTGTTGTCCCATAGAACTTTCTGCAATTACTGATATATTCTATATTTCTGTGCTATCTATAATAGTCACTAGCCACACGTGGCTAATAAAACACTGAAAATGTGACTAATATAACTGAAAAACTCAAATTTTCATTTTACTCATTTTAATCAGTTTAAATAGCCACAAGCCACTGGTGGCTACCAGACTGGATAAGGCAGATCTAGACATTTTATAATGGGAAAGATCATTATGTGCTAAGATGAAACTATGGCAAAAGTGTCTTCAGAAAAAGTGTAAATTTTATAACACTGGATGATACCAGTAGGGTTTCCCGGGTAGCGCAGTGGTAAAGAATCCATCTGCCGATGCAGGAGATGTAAGAGTCACGGGTACAGAGTCAGGGAGATCCCCTGGAGGAGGAAACGGCAACCCACTTCAGGATTCTTGCCCAGGAAATCCTATAGTCAAAGGAGCCGGGAGGGCTACAGTCCATGGGGTTGCAGAGTTGGACTTAGCAACTAAACAATAACATTCAAGTATCCTCAGGAAAAAGGAGACAAGTAAGAAAATAACAAGTATTATATCAAGTGTTAAATCGAAAGCAAAACTTCCTTAGTAAATAATGTCTATATTTTATTCATGATTATAAAAATTACAGAATTATGAAGATTAATGCATATTTTTAATTACAGTGAAGGGAGATAAAATCTCCAAGGTAGAAACAGGTTCAGCAACGCTGAACAATTCTCTCATAATCCTGAACAGCAGAAAGAAAGGGAAGACTGTAAAGTAACAGCTAACTCTGTGCCAACTGCTATTGTAAACTTTACTTAGAGGTAGGATGCCTCAGAGTCAAAGATGCTGTTGACTGTAAGATGCACACCGCTGTTCACTGTTCAGTCATTAAATCATGTCTGACTCTGCCACCCAATGGACTACAACATACCAAGCTGCCCTGTCCATCACCATCTCCCAGACTTTCCTCAAACTCATGTCCATTGAGTTGATGATGCCATCCAACCATCTCAATTCTGTTACCCCTTCTCCTGCCTTCCATCTTTCCTAGCATCAGGGTCTTTTCCAGTGGCTTGGCTATTCGATCAGAGGGCCAAAGTATTGGAGCTTCAGCTTCAGCATCAGTTCTTCCAATTAATATTCAGGATTGATTTCCTTTAGGATGGACTGGTTGGATCTCCTTGCAGTCCAAGGGACTCTCAAGAGTCTTCTCCAGCACCACAGTTCGAAAGCATCAATTCTTCGGTGCTCAACCTTCTTTACGGCCCAACTCTCACATCCGTACATGACTACTGGAAAAACCACAGTTTTGACTAGACGGACCTTTGTCAGCAAAGTAATGTCTCTGCTTTTTAATGCACTGTCTAGTTTTGTCATAGTTTTCTTCCAAGGAGCAAGCATCTTTTAACATCATAGATGTGGTCACCATCTGCAGTGATTTTGGAGACCAGGAAAATAATATCTACCACTGTTTCCCCATGCATTTTGCCATGAAGTGAAGGGACCAGATGCCATGATCTTAAGTCTCTGAATGTTGAGTTTTAAGCCAGCTTTTTCACTCTCCTCTTCCACCTTCAGTAAGAAGCTTTAATCCCTCTCTGCTTTTTGCCATTAGGGTAGCATTATCTGCATATCTGAGGTTGATATTTCTCCCAGAAATCTTGATTCCAGCTTGTGATGCACACACAAGATGCACATGGTACTGTAGTATTTAATACTGAAAAAAAAATCCATGCGTAAGTAGATTCACACAGTTCAAGCCCACGTGTTCAAGGATCAACTGTACATGACATTATGACAAAAGGATAACTAAGGAGACAGCAAAAAGATCAGAGGTTGCCAGAGTTAGCAGAGAGAGAGAGGGGAATGAGTAGACAGAACACAGAGCATTTTTAGGGTGATGCAACTATTCTGTATGATACTGTAACAGTAGATACATGTCATTATTCATTTGTCAAAACCCATATTAAAACCAAGAAGAGAACCAGAAGTAAAGCACAGATTTTGGATGATAATGATGGGTCAATGCAGGTTCAATGACTGTAACAAACATGCCACCTCCAGTGCAAGTTGTTGACACCTGGTATATGGGAATTCTCTGCACTCGCTGCTCAATGTTGCTGCGAACCTCAAACTATTCTAAAAATTAATCTATTAAAAATATTTTTTATAATATCAAGGACATTTGCTATCACAGCCAGCTATTCAATCAACTCTGTATCACCACTATCATAAGCTGCTGCACAATACTAAAGGGGCAACTGGATTTAAGCAGCTTGAAAGTGAAAGTGAAGTTGCTCAGTCATGTCCGACTCTTTGCTACCCCGTGGACTCTAGCCCACCAGGCTCCTCCATCCATGGGATTCTCGGCAAGAATACTGGAGTGGGTTGCCATTTCCTTCTCTAGGGGATCTTCCCAACCCAGGGATCGAACCCAGGTCTCCCGCATTGCAGGCAGACACTTTAACCTCTGAGCCACCAGGGAAGCCCTGAATTCAAATTCAGTTCTGCTACTTACCACCAAGTTACCCTCTCTATGCCTCAATCCTCTCCTTTGTAAAAAATGTATTTAAAAAGGTGTGGGAATTAAATGAAGGAACATATAAGCAAAACTGCTTAGGACAGTGGCTAGCTCCTAGTTATAATTTGATAACTTAGCAATTACACTTGTGATTATCAGAAGACTGAGGAAATAACATGAAAAGCACACAATACAATGCCTTATACCTTAAATCTCAAATTAGCATCCTTCTTCCTTCTTGTGCAAAAAAGAAAAACAAGTAATAAAACTTTTCCCACATATCAAGTGTGTATCAGAGAGGGTAGGATAAAGTATGGGATTGTTTACAGTATCACCTCTGAAAGTTTTTCAAAACACATACCACAAACCCAAATACTAAATTAGAAACTTTGAAATGTGTATATGGAAGCATAAGTCCTCCATAAGGTTCTAATAAACACACACACAGAGACACACACATTCTTATTTTACCCAACCCACCTCCCAGGCTGATGGGAGATGAAGTTATTGCATACCAGCAGTGAATGGGATTTAATGCACTGAAATATATATTTTAACATAAATTTCTTGGAGTTCTTACATATTATCTAGATCAGGCCTGGCAAATAGAGCCTATAATTCAAATCTGGCTCAGCACCTAAGTTTATATATAAAGTTTTATTGAAACACAGCATACTCATTCAATCCCATATTGCCTACAACTGCTTCCATACAATCACCACTGAGCTGAATCGCTGCTCCAGAGACTACACAGTCCGCAAACTTGAAAATACTTTCTATCTGGCCTTTACAGAGAATGTTTCCCAATCGTAGTCTGGATTATTCATGCAGAATGCTATTCAGTAGCTCAACTAGAACATTTACTGTTAACAATGAGTGCAGTGTAATTACAGAGTCCCGAAGTACGTAAAAAACTAGAAGACTGGAACAAAGCAAATAAACAGTTCTTCACATTAAGAGTACAGAGCACAGAAACAGTTTCCCTGGAGCATTCCTTCTTTAAAGAAACTGTTCCTCCTCCGATTCCAAGTAAGAAATCTTGGCCAAGTTTACGCTTTCTCCCATGGTCATCGGAGTGGGCACATAAACTAAACCAGGATGACCTGCTTCCACTTTCCAGTGTGGAATGAGGAAAGACTTGCAGTTCCTCTCTAATGGTTAGCTGAGATTTTAGATATGATGCTGGCATCCATGTCCCCACTGCAGAGAACACAGAACCTACTCTGCGTAAGGAGAAAATGAAGCTGAAAGGCAGAGATGAGACGAGAGAGAAGACTGTCTTGGTGACATTCTCGGCTCAGGTTCCAGTTATCCTTGAGCCCAGCTGCACTGCTGGCATCCCAAGTGTGGGCTATGTGAACGAGGAAATTCCCTTTTTTGCCCAAGGAGATTTTTAAAAGGCTGGTGACATTTGCAGTCCAAGGATTCTAACTAACACAACAAGCAACTTCTTCAGGCACAGAACGGTTTGTTCATTCAATCATTCATTCATCCACTCATTTATTTTAACGAGAATGAGAATAGTTCTGGTCACCAATTTTGTTCATCCTTCATTAAATCTTTAATAAATTAATAGATGTTCATAATTAGAAAGTTCTTCTAAAAAAACTGAACGAGGGTACAGTAACTTCTCAACCATTAGTTGTTATTTCTGTTGATTGTTCCTAGTATAAAACAACTGAGAAAAAAACATAAGTTATCTGATATATATACCAAAAACCCTTCAGGTATACTCATCCCTACTGTTTCTATCTCCTCAACAATAATTGTCGATAATCAGAAAAATGAGCCTAAGACACTATAATATTCTGATTTATCAAAGAAAGATTCTATCATATTTAATATGTATTAACCCTAAAAAGTCAAAGTAATTCATTTGGCAAATCTTCAACAACTGAGACAAAAACAAAAAATATTTTGTTAACCCTCTATAATTCAGGAAATTAAGTTTTTCATAATATCTCACAGAAAGCTCAAGTTTTCACTCTACTTTCAAGTTAGCTGCTTGTAGCTCTATTTTAAGGAGAATTTAACAGAGGATATCATCCTACAAATGTATACTTATTGCACTGGGTGAGAATTTTACCTGCATATTTTGTAAATACAATACTGCTGTCAATCAATTTTTTAAATTCCACAGTTTAAACTATTTGATAATTTATTCTTAAATTACCTATCTGTAACAGAATGTAATCATAAAATAATATTAGAAATAGATGACGCTTTGAAAGAGAATTTCACATAACCTTGAAATAACATCTTTAAGGATTACGTGTCCGTTGGGAGTTCTGTTAAAGGCACACTACACCAAGACACCTTAACTGACTAACCAACCCTAAGACACCCTTAAAGATACTCTCTAGAGGAAAGGAGGTCCACAATGCATCTAAAAATTTTAACACAACACACACTCACAGGTGCACCTTCACCTCTCCAGAGGGACCTGGAGGCCGCCAATTCATCTTTTGTTATTTTACAATGACTTACTCTGTGGCCTATCAAAGCCTGAAGACCGTAGGTAGCTTTTCAACAGACACTCTGAGATCAAAGCACACATCTTTAAGGAAACTGTTGTTGTTTAGTCACTAAGTCATGTCCAGCTCTTTAGCGACCCCAGGGACTACAGCCCGCCGTGCTCCTCTGTCCAGGGATTTCCCAGCAAGAATACTGGAGTGGGTTGCCATTTCCTTTTACAGGGGATCTTCCCAACCCAGGGACTGAAGCCCATGTCTCTTGCTTGGCAGGCAGATTCTTTACCATTGAGCCACCTGGGAAGCCCTTGGTGTTGGGTTAGTTGCTAAGCCATGTCCAACTCTTTTTGAGCCCATGGGCTGTAGCCTGCCAGGCACCTCTGTCCATGGGATTCTCCAGGCAAGAATATTGGAATGGGTTGCCATTTCTTTCTCCAGGAGATCTTCCCAACCCAAGGATCAAACCCGGGACCCCTGTATTGCAGGTAGATTCTTTACCAACTGAGCTATGAGAGAATGGGAAGCCCTTAAGAAAATTAAATAGTGCAAACAAACGTTTATAATCAAAAGCTGCCCACCCATCCTCTCTTCAAACCCCAGACAACCAATTTTCTGTATCTTAGCTACCTTGTCAGTTGTCTCAATATCTAATATATGACTACTACTCTTGCCTGAGACATTACTAACTTATCACAACATTAACAGCTAACATGCACTGTATTACCAAGTGCCAGACACAGAACTTTATATATGTTTTCTCATTTAATCTTCACAACAGCTTCATGATATAGGGGCTATTATGTCCCCATTTTAGTCTGGGAAACTGGAACCCAGTACTCTGGAACTTGCCCAGAGTCACATGGGTAGCAAGTGGAAAACTAGGATTTGAACTGAAGCACTTGCAACCTATACACTCCTATATGTACCTACTCAACAGTCCACTCTTAGTAAAAATTTTGTGGATAAGTCTCACAAATTAAATAAAAACAGTGATCAAAACAGTAAGATGGCCCTTCTCACAATCAAATGTAATTTTTTTGTTCTACAGATCAGTAATTTTCAATTTTGGCTTTGCCACAGTTCATGAGGTACCGATTAATTGCATTTTCATTTTATATATATTGACTCAGTGGTTACTATGCTTAAGGTATAGTATTTTTAAATCTAAATTACAAGTATACGGCCTATAGCTGAATTTTTGCTGATTAAAAAAAGGGATCAGATCCTAAAGACTGACAGAAAGACCTGTTTTGAACGGAAAGAATGTGCCAGCAACCTATTAGAAAAAGAAAAGCAATTTTCAGTACTTCAGTTTAATACTCTAAACAAAGAAAAAATGAGACACTGCTGCTGCTAAGTCGCTTCAGTCGTGTCCGACTCTGTGCGACCCCAGAGACGGCAGCCCACCAGGCTCCCCCGTCCCTGGGATTCCTCAGG
>SJYQ01026733.1:16618-28936 GCA_006410935.1 Redunca redunca
TTGGTAAGCTAATTATAATAGTAAATAAGATTTTCCTGCAAAGATTTATAAAATTCCTTAAAACGCCAATTTTCCATGCAGTGTTTAACACTTATATAGCACCTCCTTCATTTAAGTATAATTGTTAAATTTTTAACACTTACATAGCACCTCCTTCATTTAAGTATAACTGTTAATTAGCTAAATTTCTTACCAATTCCTGGAAGCAGCTCCCTTGAGCAAGTCCTATTAGGAAGCCTTCTTTGGCATATTTTACTTTATTGTGTATAGAAGTGAATAGCCATACTATTTTCTTTTTGAATAGCTTATAATCAAGGCTTCCCATCAATTTGAACCAGCCTTCTCCCATCCTACCTTTCTCATAGCTCAGCAATAATTTCTTCCTGTACAGTTAACCAAAAATGGGAAGAAATGGGGGATGAATTCTACAAAAGTCTCTCTGCACCATTAGGAGGCCAGGGTCCTTGAATTTCTATGCATCCTGACTCTCTGTCCCTGATAGTGTGGAGATAAGTGGGTAACTGACAAAAAGGAACATTCCCCCATAGTTTGCCTTGTAGTCTTAGAGTGTTTCTTTGGCATTCAGAATGGAGATATTCCATGTCTTGCTATGGAAACATCATATGAGCTTTTCTTCAGCTACCAGGAGAGTCGATTGATATAAAACTGCTACCTTTTTCTAAAAATCATTAATCAGAGTATACTTCTTGCAATTGTGAGAGTCTTCAGTTTTAACCCAAAGGATTCATGAAAGGGGTCCTTGAAATTGTTTGGCAGGCCAAAACTAGGGAAATAAGGGAGGAACTTTTGCTTACAAACCATTAGAAGTACATTTGAAGGGATTAACTTTGTTCGAAAGTCATTGAATTTGCCGAACAAGGTCATGGGGCCACTAGTCTGAAGTTCCGTGCTTTAGAGTTCAAACAAACATCATGCTTGGAAAGGAGCAACAGGAATTCATTATTAACAGAGTATACTGAATGGGGTGAGGTTACTGGATTCAAGAATAGTGATCCATACCTGACAACTTTCAAGGAAAAGTTGAAAGGAAAGCATCTGCTTGCAAATTTCAAAGGGAAATGTTCTAGATGAGAATATCATGGAGACGAGAATATGATGACTTCTATTTAGGGGTTTAATAAGATAAAAAGGTCCAAGTTCCCTCCCCCCACCTTTATCTCCCCAAATGCCAAATTAGCACAATATATTAATGGTAGCACAATCAAATTTAGTGTTATATAGATAAAAATCAAGATTTTTCAGAAAAGTACTTGCTTTTTATGTACCATAGTTTAAAAGCAAGCAGGGCTGCCTTCTAAGTATGTTTTTATTCATATTGAGGTTCTGATATTTTCTATGGGTATATTCAGTTTTGACACTAGAATGTAAATCAAAGAGAAAATGGAATTTTGTTTACAAATTTCTGCTTACAAGTCTGTATGAATAAATCTGTAAAATGACCAAGGGTGATTTAAAAGAGTTTTAAAGAGTATGTCAAAAGTAGTGAAATATACAAATTGAAGAATTACTGATTAATAAAACTGTTTGGCATATCTTTTAGTATACATGTTCTTAAATGAAGCATATCTGAATCCTGGAAGTAGTCCCACACCTGTGTGCTTTAGGATTGGAATCAGAGATGTTCTGAGTACAAAGAGGCTTTAGAGATTAGCATTATTTTTTCAAGTTTCTTTTCTTCAAATTTCTTCAATCAACATAGGAAAGAACAATATAGGAACCTTGTAAAAAGGAGAGTCTCTAATTAAAGTAGGGATCAGGGAGTCTAAAACCTAGTGTACTCCCTCACCACACCTTCTCCCACATTTGTTGTCTAGAGAAGCTGAGGTTTACAGAAACTAAGTGACTTGGCCTAGTTCCCTCAACAATAAGTGTGTCAATTTCCAATTAACACTCTTAGAGTTAATTTCACTCCTAATTTTCTTTCGTCATCCTCACCTCCATTTTCTACCCCCTTATATCTCTAGGGCTTGCCCTGTGGTTCAGCTGGTAAAGAATCCACCTGCAATGCAGGAGACCTGGGTTTGATCTCTGGGTTGGGAAGATCCCCCGGAGAAGGGAAAGGCTACCCACTCCAGTATTCTGGCCTGGAGAATTCCATGGACTGTCCATGGGGTCACAAAGAGTTGGACACAACTAAGTGGCTTCCACTTTCACTGTATCTCTAGTAAAAGAAACACATGTGCAAATACACACACACACACACACACACACACACACACACACCATCCCAGGTGGCCATTAGAAGCTTCTCTTGCCTCTCACAAGCTGCTAACATCTCACTGTGAATGTCTTTATTACATTCTGTCTTCCAGGAATATTTGCATTTCCAAAGAGAAAAGTAGGAAGACAGCAATGGTGAAACTAATGAAGTGAATCACTAAAGATAGCATGACAGCACCATGGCAAATTTTGCTGTGTGTGGCCTTCCTCAAATTACACGCTATAGGCAACCTCATATTTACCCAGTATTTAAGCTTAACCCTGCTGACTCATTTAAAAAGAGTGGCTTTAGACAAAACCTCAGTAAGAATTTGCATTTAGACCATTTCTATCTTGAGATTTGAATAAGCAGAATGAGGGTGAAAGGTGCCCCCACTCTTCTTTAGGGGTTTCCACTTTACTGAACTTCTTTCTGAATGGGTGCAATGTTCCAGAATACTTCGCTTTGTTTTCTCTATGATTGGGAGACAGGCCTGTAGGCCTGTGTGTGTGAGTATGTGTGGTGTGAGAGAGACAGAGGACATCCATGGAGAGAGACACACACAAAGGCAGAAGACTGACACAAAGACACATGCACACAGAAATAAAAAGAAATAGAAACACAGAGAGTGACACACACACATATACAGAGAGATACACACACACACAATGATACAAGAGAGAAAGAGACAGTGACAGTGAAAAATGGCAAGATAAAAACAGCAACACATATACACAGAGTGAAACAGAGAGAAGGTAAGATTGAGACTGAGAAATTGAGAGAGGTACACACAAAAAACAGAGCGAGAGACAGATCTACACAGAGAAGGAAACTAAAGAAAAATCTTTGAGAGGGAGAGGAAGGCTGAGAGTGATGGAGAAAACTGAGACATAGAAGGAAAATCATGGTGATCAGGGAAGAGAGAAATCACTCCCATTACTTCTTTCTCATTGGAAACCTTCAATGTTTGTTTCTTTTGTGCTCCATGTAACTTGGAAATTAAGTTTTATTATCTCCTATTCAGAGGCAAACTGCTTACAGCAGTATCTCCTGCTCAGAAACAAATTATTATAATCTGTCTCTAGAAAATATGTTCTTTTTTCCCATTTTAGTTAACAAATGCAATTGTTTGGGAATCACAATTATGGTAGTATGTGAGCCAGAGCTGAAGCCAGGGCTGACAGGGGATCAACATGATGAATTGACCAGGAGTTTTCCAGATCTCTAGTGCCAGACATTTACATCCCTCCTTAGCCCTGCAGGGCTATGTGATTTCTGGGGGGTGTACTCCTTGTAAGGCAGATACAAGGCTGAATGTAGCCCATTTTCAATGTCTGTGTGCCTGGAGCTCATTGCAGTCTTAGGATCTTCTCTGTGCTCTTGGTGGGAGCAGTGCTCACTTGAGCAGGGAGTTCTCCATCTTACCTATTCTGCCAGGAACCCTCCCACTGCCATCTAACACTGGATGCTGTAATAGTTCTCACCATAAAAAAATGAAAAGAGGGAGAGGCTCACATGGTCTCACAAGTCCATATTCTGCAAGTGGTTCTGACAAGCACATATAACAGTTTTGAGCCATTCTTCACACACGCGCGTGCGCCCACACACACACACACACACACACACACACACACACACTCAAAGAGAAAAAGAGACAGAGAGAGAGAAATCAATGCTTATGTCTACCAAAAATGCACACAAGAATGTTCATAGCAGCTTTATTTATGTGTTTAGTCACTCAGTAGTGTCCAACTCTGTGTGAGCCCATGGGCTGTAGCCCACCAGGAGGATAGACTGTAGCCTGTCCATGGGGATTCTCCAGGCAAGAATACTGGGGAGTGGGTTGCCATGCCCTCCTCCAGGGGATCTTCCCAACCCATGGATTGAACCAGGTCAACCCACATTGCAAGAGCATTCTTTACCATCTGAGCCACCAGGGAAGCTCAAGAATAATGGAGTGGTCAACCTATCCCTTCTCCAGGGGATCTTCCCAACTCAGGAATCCAACTTGGGTCTCCTGCATTGCAGGTGGATTCTTTACCAACTGAGCTACCAGGGAAGCTCACTTTATTCATAATAGCCTCAAACTGGAAACAACTCAAGCATACAAAGTAGAACAAATAAATAATGTATAATTAATTATGTATTCCTATAGCAGAATGCTTCACAACAATAAATGAATTACTCATGTACACCACATTGCAGGGGCTTCCCTCCTGGCACAGCAGTGAATAATTCACTTGCCAATGCAGGAGACACCAGTTCGATCCCCTGGAGAAGGAAATGGTAACTCATGTCAATTTTGCCTGGGAAATCCCATGCACAGAGGAGCCTGGAAGACTGCAGTCCACGGGGTCACAACTTAACAAATAAACAACAACAACAAAAACCACCTAGCTGAATCGCACAGCAGACAGGACCTATAAGTGAAGGAAAAGTGAAAGTCGCTTAGTCGTGTCAGACTCTTTGTGATCCTGTGGACTGTAGCACACCAGGCTCCTCTGTCCACAGGATTTTCTAGGCGAGAATACTGGGGTGGGTAACCAATCCCCTTTCCAGGGCATCTTCCCAACCCAGGAATCAAACCAGAGTCTCTTGCATTTCAGGCTGATTCTTTACTGTCTGAGCCACCAGGGAAGCCCATAAGTGAAAGAATCAGATACAAAAAAATACGTATTGTATGATTCCACCTCTATGAAGTTCAGGCGTGCATTCTCAATCACTAAGTCGATTCCGATTCCTTGCGACCCCATGGACTGTAGCCTGCCAGGCTCCTCTGTCTATGGGATTTCCCAGGCAAGAATACTGGAGTGGGTTGCCAGTTCCTCCACCAGGGGATGGAACCCACATCTCCTGCTTTGGCAAGTGGATTCTTTACCACTGAGCCACATGGGAAGCCCTGTATGAAGTTCAAAAACGGGCAAATCTCATGAATGGTAATAGTAATAGGAGTTCGAATGACTATTGCCTCAGTAGGGAGGGCATAAACTAAGAAGGGGCTTGAGGAAGATTTCTTTGGTGTTGGAGAATTTTTATATTTTAAATGGTTGGGGGAAAATGAAAAAACAGAATATTTCATAGCATGTGAAAATTATATGAAACTCATGTTCCAGTGTCCCTAAATAAATATTTATTGGCACGCAGCCACACCCATTTGTTTACATATTGTCTAAGGCTGCTTTTGTGCAAAGAAGGCAAAGTTGAGTAGTTGCGACAGAGACCATATGGCTTGCAAAGCCTAAAATATTTACTCTCTGGCCTTTACAAAAAAGTTTGCTGACTCGTGATCTAGGCCATGGTTACACGGGTGTAGACATATGGAGAAACTCGAGATGTGCATTCCAGATTAGTGCACTTTATGCACTTTATTGCAAAGATTTTTTTCATGATGGAGAAAAATGAAGATTAATAAGAATACTCACTCAAATGCTTGGTGTACATTAGTTCAGAAAAGAAATGCTGAATTCAGTCCCTTCTTTACTTTCATTCTTATAGATGAGAATCATTCCTTTATACACCTTCTTCAAAGTATTACGTGAAGCAATATTAGAAGCAACTTTGATATAAATTAAGCCATCAGTGAAGCTCTTTCAAATCATGAAATTCAAATTGACATTTTGCAAGTAGGAAAAACATAATTAATATATCATTTCCTATTTCCTAAAAAAAACAAAACAGTAAAATGGAAAGCTGTTTTGGCGCTAACAGAATGTTTGACTCTTATTGGTGGTCCACCTCTGAATCAAATCATTGTTAAAGGTCATTATGACCTGACTGCTTTAAAAAAATCCCCATGCAACCACAGGAAAATATCTGCTACAATGAAGAGGACAGTGTAAGCCAAATGACAGTGATAAATGCATTATAAACATATCATCTTGGAAGCTTGTAATGATGCAATTTCTTTACATTGTCAAATTTGCTCCTAACTTTAGTTTCATATTTTCACTGTTTCCAATATTCATAAATTGTAATGCATATCAAGGAGCACATTTCAGTGTGGAAACGAAGAACTGGAAAATATATCTACAAGATGGCTTCAGGGTGGGAAATGCATTTGTTTCTAAAATCCAGGAGACAAATTTAAAATCACAGTCTGGCAGTCAGACAAGTCAGTGACAGCCTTTTCATTAAATCTTGGCTAAACTGTATAGTTGTTCTGTTGTTGTAGTTGCTGCTATTTTTACAGTTATAGTTGTGAACCAAACAATATGAGAGTGATCCAAATACAGTGGCAAGACAAAGCAGAGCAATAGTGTTAATCAGCTTGTGTTCTTTATGCTCCTATTAAAGACATTTTATATTCATCTTCTAACTGCATCCAGCCTCAGATATTCCAACCAAGCATACTTCAACTGATCTGAAATACCTGGCAGCTTTTATTATAAGGTTGCCAGAGTTCTCCAGGCAAGCTCCAAGTCCTTTTTTAGGATCTCTGATGATTGACCCCACCTCTTGAAGTGGTGTGAGGTTTTAGCTCCAGTTTAAAGTCTACTTGGTTTCAGAAATTCATTTGTACATGAGAAATATCCTACCATGTAGTTGTTAGAGGATTAAATGAAACATGTAAAGTTCCAAGAACACAGTGGTGCTCTATGATTGATACTGATGTCAGCTTTCTAAGAAATCCATTTGGTCCTTTCACCTAATTTGGTGGTAGTTGGATCTGGGTAAAGTGGTGCAATTACAGTGCTGTTTAATAGCACTTTCTGCAATGATGGAAATGTTCTGTATTTGCACTTTCCAGTTCTGTAGCCACTAGCCACATGTGGGTGTTGATCACTTGAAATGTGCCTAATGTGAATGAGGAACTGAACTTTAAATTTAAAATCAAAGGTAAATAGCCATATGTGACTAGTGGGTGTCATACAGCCACAGCACAGCCTTAGGGGACTAAATTTTACTTACTAAAGTAGCTTTGAATTAGATATTCTTATCCATTTTGAAGTGCCATGTTGGGAAGTTGAAACTTGTTGGGAAGTTTGGTGAAACCTATTGGACAATTTCTTTAAAGTCTTTTTTTCCTTTCTTTTAAAATATAGCTTTATTGAAATATAATTCACATGCCACACAATTCACCCTTTTATATAAATCAGTGGTTTCTGGTATAATCACAGATATATGCAACCATTACCACAGCTGATTTTAAAACATTTTTTTAACCACCTCAGGAGGGCTTTCCAGGTGGTGCTAATGGTAGAGAACTATCCCTGGGTCGGGAAGATCCCCAGAGGAGGAAACGGCAACCCACTGCAGTATTCTTACCAGGAGAATCCCGTGGACAGAAGAGCCTGGCATGTTGCAGTCCATGGGGGTGCAAAGCGTTGCACGCAACTGAAGCAACTGAACACCAGCAACTCTTCTACTCTTTCCCTGACCACACTCAGCTGTTAAGCTCCACTACTTGCCTGCTGATTGCTCTATTAGCCATTACAATAGCCCTGAGGCATGAATTCCTCTACAGCCTAATCTAATCAGTAACTTCTGAGGTCAGTACTTTATATTTGTTCTGATTTCATCAGGGTTCGAGAAGGCAATGGCACCCCACTCCAGCACTCTTGCCTGGAAAATCCCATGGACGGAGGAGCCTGGTGGGCCGAAGTCCATGGGGTCGTGAAGAGTCGGACACGACTGAGCGACTTCACTTTCACTTTTCACTGTCATGCATTGGAGAAGGAAAAGGCAACCCACTCCAGTGTTCTTGCCTGGAGAATCCCAGGGACAGGGGAGCCTGGTGGGCTGCCGTCTATGGGGTCGCACAGAGTCGGACACGACTGAGCGACTTCACTTTCACTTTTCACTGTCATGCATTGGAGAAGGAAAAGGCAACCCACTCCAGTGTTCTTGCCTGGAGAATCCCAGGGACAGGGGAGCCTGGTGGGCTGCCGTCTATGGGGTCGCACAGAGTCGGACACGACTGAAGTGACTTAGCAGCAGCAGCAGCATCACGGTTCCTCCCAGCTCACTCATTACCTTGATTTCTCCTACAAACTAGCTGACCTATAGTGTAGCCTGTATAGTTATTAGGTTCTCAGTCCTCTGCCCCATTTCCTTCACCACAATCTCTACTCTTTTTTTAGATTTACACTTCTCCATGCTCTACTGCAAAGAAAGTCTGTTCCTAAAACAGGAGCGAGCTGCTTAATGGTCTACTTCTCTCCTTCTCTCCCCATCCCAGGAAAATCTCTGGGCCTGGGCTCTAGCTCCAGTGGTGGGGATGAAGGTAAGCTTCTCTTTTGAGTGACAACCCCATTCTAGGAGCTCAATGCTCAGGTAAGGTGGGATGGCAGTATCTGAGGTTTTCTTGGCTTGTCTCTCCTGGTATGGAAACACCACCTTATGAACTGGGGCATGGGCTATTGAGGCCCAAGTATTTTTCAGCATGCCAGAGCCAACGTACAGCCACTGTTTCACAAGTGTGGAGTAGAGAGAATAAAGGAATCCCCACTTCAACTGCACTGCCCAGGGCTTAGCCTCAGCAACAAGCAGCTGGGAGTAGGATGAGAAAACACTGACATCTTGGTCCTCCTGGGAAGAAAGCTGAAAGCTATGGGGAGAGGGAGCCCTGTGTTCTTGGCTCTAGCAATCTGGAGTGGAGTCTCCTCACTGAACTGAGAGGGCAGAGGGAGAGAGTGGTCTTGATTCAAATACCAGACTTTCTTACAGGGGACTATAGTCAATATCTTGTAATACTCTATAATGGAAAATAATCTCAAAAATATTATCTGTATATATGTATAACTGAATCACCTTGCTGTGCACCTGAAACATTGTAAGTCAGTAATACTTCAATAAAATATATATATTAAGAAAATTTTTCCCATACATTTTATTGAATAGCTGATTTTTCATTCCTCATTTGCNGTTACTGAGTCCAAGCTTGCTCTGCTCACTGCACAACAGGCCAGTGGATCCAAGAGACGAGGTGTTGAGGCAAGGAAAACAACTTTATTCGGAAAGGAGCTGATGGAGAAGATGGCAGGCTAGTGCCTCAAAATAACCATCTTGTCAGGGCCAGGTCGCCAGGTTTTTTTTATAATAAATCAGACATGGAGGGGAGGGGAGGAAATAGAGAAAAAAGACTATTCAATCCTTGCAAATGTCCTCAAAAATGGCAAGCCTCAGGCAGGGGAATGTGTTAGTTTCACTTCCTCACAGTTCTTCACAGGTGGGTGGGCAGCTCAGGTTGTCTCCCCAAAGCAGCCATTATGCATGTTTATAATAACAAAAAAGGGTTAAAGTCACAAAGATCCAGTGTAAGTTTTAAATTAACCCTTCCCGGTTACATNGTACGGGGAGGGAGGAGGGAGGGGGTTTCAGGATGGGGAACACGTGCATTAAATATTGATAATAAGACAGTGATAACTAAGAAATGTCATAAATTCAAAATAGTGATGAATATAAGTTGTATTTTAAAATATCTGGTAAAAGTTTAGTATAATATGCAAATATCCGTGATTATTACTGTTAGAAAAATTACTGGGATGGTTAAAATTACTGCAGTGTGTTGCCTATATTCATAATTAAGGAAAATGCTACATTTCAATTAGAGATTACTTAAAATAAAGATATAAATTTTTCCTTAAAAATTCAGGGCACTTGAATCATATTCATGGACTCTTTGGGGGGGTCATAGATCCTAGGTTCAGAACCAGTGCTCAAAACTGTCCCTGAGATGAGGAGAGAAAGTGAGGAATCCTGAGAAATCTCATCCTGTTCTATGATCAATAAAGCACTAGTAAGGCAAAACTAAAGTTTAGGCTATTGCAAAATCTAAATGTCTTTTTTTCAGTTTCCTTAACCTCCATTCCTTCTTTATCTGGACAGCTGAAATCATGATCTATACTTTTTATAATTTCTTTCTCTATTGTGTCTTTTCTCATATCCAGCCATATCTTCTCTCTCTGAAATGGATCAAATGTTTCTGTTAAAATTTTCCTCAATTCTTGTTACCATGGCCACCTTAATCAATCCCTCCTCAGACCCCTGACTCTCAAATTGCATGGTATCAGGAATGGAGCTTTATTATTTGTATCTGACAAGCTCACTGTCACATCACTTTGCTTCCACCACTCATTTCTTCTTCTCTTACAAGGGTTGGCTCAGTATGTGACATATGCAGGCCAGGGCTTTAAGCTAGAGGCACTCACCATCCCTTGATTTTTTTCAAAGGAAAGCCCTAGCACTAGGATCCAAGGAGAAGCTGGTTTTGTCATAGACTCCAGGAGATGCCCATCTGGACAAATTCAAACTGCCATTCTCATTTGTTATTTTAGGATGTCAGTTATTTGGAAAATGATTACTCTGATCCTCTGCTAAACCTTTGTTCATCTGTCTAACTAGCGTCTTCCCTCTCCCTTTTCAAATCCTGCCTTAAAATGTCTCTGATTTTCAAGGTATTGCTTCTGCTTTCTTTCACTTCTGGAGGAAATCAGTGGTTTGTTCATAAATCCAGCTGTTAACATTTGTTCCCAGAACATTTTTCTATTCCATCCCTGTGCAAAAGGCAATTTAAATTTGTAGAAGCCTACCCTGATTCCTTTCATAAAATTGCAAACTAAATGAAGTCCACATATATGTACTGCTTGCTAAGGCCATTTAATCAATCTAACTACACACTTTATATCCAGACTCTGTAGCAGTACTACTGAAGGGGTGTCTTTAAATAGAAGACTATATGCATCGGTAGGTGATGGAAGAAAAGAACAATTCTGTTGCTCCCAATAGGCAAAGTCAATCAATTTTCTTTTAGTAAAAACTTCTAAAGGCAAAACGTTGCTATTGGGAAACATTCAGTGTAACAGAACCATTTTAGTGCCTGGGTAGGTGACCCATTCTAATATTTCTTTGTTTATCAACTGCTTATACAAATTCTCTGCAATGATGATTCTGTACAAAAAGGCACTTCTCCCCCTATCTGTACATGTAATAACCTCTTTCTATAATAAAAATACCTGGTCCTGTACTTTTGCACTATATTCAGGAGAAGAAGAAATTTAAAACTGAACTGTAGATAGGGTCCTTAATCCTCCTTTGTCCTGGCATCAAGTAGAAATTGCTGCTCAATTACTCTTCTTGGGGCATTCTTAAAATTATTTCCCCATCATCTCCCCACCAAAATAACACGCACACACACACACACACACACACACACACCAAACCTATCCTTCCAAATCGCTGAAATCAAAACAAATTCTGAGGTGATGTTGTGTGTATAATACTTCCCACATTTCTCTTCTGGTATCTTCAGGAACAGGAGTCTTAGTAAAAACTTCAATGAAGAAAAATTCTGCTTTAATAAATTAATTGGAGATCCTCTTAACTTAGTAGAACAAGATAAAACCAGTGTGTAGGAAGAAGGAGGGGGCAGAGTGCCAGGTTGCCAGTTTCTTTTTGGGTGTACTGAGTTTAAGAGTCTGGAGAAATATTATGGAGATGTTCAGCAGGATGTTAGAAATTCAAGTATATTGGCATTTCACAATTTTGCATTTTATACCAAAATACCAGACTCATACTCTTAGATATTTATAGTGTTGATCTGAGTAGAAAGCTCCACTTAGACAACTGTCTCGTGGGTGCACTGAGACAACCCAGAGGGATGGTACAGGGAGGGAGGAGGGGGGTTCAGGATGGGGAACACGTGTATACCTGTGGTGGATTCATGTTCATGTATGGCAAAACCAATACAATATTGCAAAGTAATTAACCTCCAATTAAATAAATTTATATTAAAAAAGAATGTAAAAAAATGAATTAATGAATTTATTATTGTTTTCTTGTTTGGACATTGCCCTTTGTTCAGTCTTTGGCTCTTGGAAACATAAGTTTTGAAAGCATTTGGCTCTAGATAGCATACTTGTGGTCCTTATACTGTTTTATATAACAAAATATTGACTGACATCCATATTATTATAACATCATGAGAAGTACCCTATTTTTCACTCTGTTTCCCAGAAGCAACAATGGTCATCTGTGATTTTTTTTTTCATCTAAACATTTCCTTTGAGCTCTACAGCTCAGCTACCTTTCCAGGAAGTTGAAACCTGAAGGCTGGCCTCATAACAGATAAAAAAAAAGGATGTTTAATCATCTTTGAG
>SJYQ01026760.1:10962-30821 GCA_006410935.1 Redunca redunca
GGGGGCTCCAAAATCGCTGCAGATAGTGACTGCAGCCATGAAATTAAAAGATGCTTACTCCTTGGAAGAAAAGTTATGACCAACCTAGATAGCATATTCAAAAGCAGAGACATTACTTTGCCGGCTAAGGTCCGTCTAGTCAAGCTATGGTTTTTCCTGTGGTCATGTATGGATGTGAGAGTTGGACTGTGAAGAAGGCTGAGTGCCGAAGAATTGATACTTTTGAACTGTGGTGTTGGAGAAGACTCTTGAGAGTCCCTTGGACTGCGAGGAGACCCAACCAGTCCATTCTGAAGGAGATCAGCCCTGGGATTTCTTTGGAAGGAATGATGCTAAAGCTGAAACTCCAGTCCTTTGGCCACCTCATGTGAAGAGTTGACTCACTGGAAAAGACTTTGATGCTGGGAGGGATTGGGGGCAGGAGGAGAAGGGGACGACAGAGGATGAGATGGCTGGATGGCATCACTGACTTGATGGACGTGAGTCTGGGTGAACTCTGGGAGTTGGTGATGGACAGGGAAGCCTGGTGTGCTGCAATTCATGGGGTCGCAAAGAGTCGAACATGACTGAGCAACTGAACTGATAGAGACAATGATTAGGCAAAAGGCTAAAGTGCAGAGAAGTCACATTGGAGATAAATTTAGGAATCATCAGAATAGAAACTGGATGAGGTCACTGAGGAAGAAAGTGTAGATTAAAAGAGGTCCCAGGACTAAATCCGGGAGCACTCCAGCTTTTAAAGATTAGAAAGAGGATCCAGTAGTTGAAAGTGAGAAGGACCAGATGGTGGTGTAGAAAGAAAATCATGAAGAATGTGGTGTTCTGGAAATCAGAACTAAGTGTTTCAAGCAGGAAGGTGATAACCATGGCAGTTTTTTCTGGGAATCTGGGTTAGATGAAGTCTCAGAACCAGCTAGAAGATGTGGCATTGTGGAGGTCATTGGTGACTTGGGCAAGAGTGGCTTTAGTGGAAGGAATGGTAGGGATGAATGTAAGACTAATTGGGATGGGTTCAAGAGAGAATGCAAGGCGAAGAAGTGGAGAAAATGGAATAAATATCTTTTTTTTTTTTTTAAAGGAATTTTGCTTTAAGAAAGCAAAGGGTTATATAGCTGGGATAGCTGGATAGGGATGTTCAATAAGGAGAGATTTAAAAAAACATTTTAGCATGTTTGTTTGCTAATGAGCATAAACAAAAGAGAGGGAAAACTGATGGTGTGGAGAAAAGGGGATAGTTTAAGGAGCAAAGTTTTAAGTAGTGAAATGGGTGCATGACTCAAGGGGTTAGCCCTGGAGAGAAAGGACTTTGATAATTCATCCACTGACTTGGGGGGAAACCAGAGTATATGAGTTTGGATTCAGGTTGGCAGTTAGATTTGGTGGTGGGAATAAGTGGAATTTCTCTTCTAATTGCTTCTTTTCTCTCCCCCACCCAGTGAAATAAGATAAGAGCTAATTTGTCCTTATTCTCCCCTCATTTCTTTATGAGAACAGAACACTGATTTTGTTGAGAGCAGGGTGCTGAGCTTCTGTTCCAGCTATTTCATGGAGATCCATGTGACTAAATTCTGGTAAGTTCTTAGTGGAAGTGGTTTGATGAGGTTTCTGAGAAACAGGATTAACTGAGCTGTTGTATGCCTTTGCCCTTTCTCTTTGTCTTGCCTAGAATGTGAACATGATGACTGGAGTTCTAGCGACCATCTATGATAAAATAATCTTAAGCCATTGCTATGGACAGAGGAAGTTAGACTCTAGGTCCCTGATTACATTGTGGAGCTGCCCCACAAACCCTGGATTGCCTACCTTGGGGCTTCTCATTATGGTAGAAAATAAAACAATTTGTTTACACTTTACTAATTTTTTTCCTCCTTCCCCCCTTTTTGGGTGTGTGTGTGTCTGTTATTTTCAGCTGCTTCATAACTGAAGCATAACATCAGTTAATTCATAACTGATGTGGTGGTGGGACCATGTGGAATTTTCCTTCTTAATTTATTTTCCTTTTCTTTTTTAAAAAATAAAATAAGGGGAGAGGTCACTGGCTGTGTGAGGATTGAAGAGGGATTGTTGGAAGTTTGAGGGGAGAAAATGTATAAATTAGTCATCTGTGAGAGTGGAAGAATAAATTAACTAGGGAAATAGAGTAGAATTTTCAGGTATTGTTGAAGGTATAGTAGGTTTTTTAGGCATTTGTAGTTGTAAATATAAAATGAAATCAGTCATCCTGCTTATATTTTTCTCTAGTCAGATTCAGCTGCTTAGGTAGAGAGTTGGATTTATCTAGGGACAGTGCTTTGCTAAAACGACTAGGTCACCACTGTGAAACAGAAGACAAGGTAGAGTCGAGTCACTGGAAAGGTAGCTGAATATCTTAATGGATTTTTAAGAACATGTAATGAAAACAGACTTGAAAACAAAACTTAAACACATTTTTAATAGATTAAAAATGTCCATGATTCAAAAATTGAAGAAGTGAAAAGATATATTGAGAAGTTTTGATCCTACCTTGTGATGGTTAATTTTACATGTCAACTTGACTGGGCCACAGGATGCTAAGATAACTGGTTAAACATT
The DNA here is from genome assembly GCA_006410935.1 of Redunca redunca. Lineage (NCBI taxonomy): Eukaryota > Metazoa > Chordata > Mammalia > Artiodactyla > Bovidae > Redunca > Redunca redunca. Next base: position 13,534 of record SJYQ01026760.1, read on the forward strand.
ATTTCCGGGTGTGTCTGTGAGGGTGTTTCTGGAAGAGATAAACAACGTTTGAATTAGTGAACTGAGTAAAAGCAGATCACTCTAATGTGGGTGGGCGCCATCCAATCTGTTGAGGGCCTAAATAGAACCAAAAGGCAGAGAATGGTTGAATTCATTCTCTTCCTGACTTCTGGCAGAGCTGGAATCTCCTCCTGACCTCTGTGCTCCTGGTTCTCAGGTTTCAGGTCTAAACAGGAATCTATATCTTTGGCTCTCCAACCTTTGAACTACATCCCTGGCTTTTCTGGGTTTCCAGTTTGTAGATGGACAGCAGAGTGAGACTTCTTAGTTTCTGTAAGCAATACCTTATAAAATCTCTCTCTCTTTCTCTCCTCAACCTCATTCCCACCTCAACACCAGTTCTGTTTCTCTAGAGAATACTCACTAAAATACATACTCATGTTCTCAATCATCTTATTCCTCCCCTCTGTCCACTATTGATAAGCATTTGCATTACTTTGTTGTGAATTCTTTTGGTGTTTCTTTACGAAACACATATTATCAAATGATTGATCTGTTTATTATTTCATTCTGTTCTTACATACAAAAGAGTAGTAGCAAACTATTGTGCATGCTGTTCTATACTTTGCTTTATTTTAGAAAAATTTATTTAAATTTATTTGGCTGCACCAGGTCTTAGTTGCAGCATGCAGGGTCTTTAGTTGCCGCCTGTGAGATCTAGCTCCTTGACCAAGGATCAAACCCAGGCCACCCGCACTGGGAGCTCAGGGTGTTAGTCACTGGACCACCAGGCAAGCCCCTCTACCTTGTTTTTTTTTCACTTGTCAGTATATGCTAGATATCTTTTCCTATCAACACCTGGTGAATATTCTCATTATTTTTATTTCATCTATAGAGTACTCTGTTGTCATAGGTGTATCATGATTTAGTAATATTTTGAAAGCAAGGCTTTTATTTGCAGGAACTAGGTTTTGTTAAGGCTTTGTGGATTTGAAGGAACTAGTGTAGCAGGACTTCATATTTAAAGTTCCTGCCAGGATCCACAAAAATGTGAAGAATGCATGATGATGAAAAAAATCATTATCTCTCCAAAAAGAAGAAAGAATTCAACCAACAGATAGGAAGTGGTGAATCTAAGGCAGAATGATTAATGTTTAGCTGCTTATGGATTACTGTGACAGGATCCAGCGTTCTTATAGCTTACTCCACTGGGCCTTGACCCTGGCCCTTGAGGTGAGGGTAGATTAGCTGGTTGAGGAGATGTTCTAAGCAGATAAAATTTGTGTTTCACTTACTAGGGTATAGCATGGAGAACTGCAAGTCTCTTAAAGAAGTACAACAGTGCCTGAGCAGGGAAGTAGCCACAGCTGAGGGAAGTGCCTAGGCAGACTAAAAGCAACCTTATAAATTCCTTCCCCATGCCCTACCATGATAGGCAAAGCAGCTGAGAGATCCCAAGTACCCAATGGGATGTGGAAGTTCTGAGATGGTTGGCAATCTGAAAGAGACTTCAAACTTGAGTAAAAAGGACTTAGACTAGAGGTCAAGGCAGGAACCCGAGATATCAGCACAGGAAGTCTAAAGACAGGTGTGGTGAACTACAATTCAGCAAAGGCCAGCAAGGACAGAAGACAGTACAGGGGTCAGATTCCCTTCCTCCAATTTAAGAATAATACCCAAGCCCCTCTAGGAACTTAAATCACTTTAGAAAATAAGAGAAAGAGAGGATAGAAGAGTTTAAGCCTTGACTTTGACCAAATATTCACTCAAATGAGACTATTCTAGATAGGAAGTAACTGATTATCTTAAAAGTAGTATTTAAGTTTCTTTCAGTTGCTGGGGGTTTGTGAGATGATGAATTTCAGTTACAGAGAAGGGAAATCCAGATTAACTCAAAAAAAAAAAAAAAAAAGGACTAATGGGCATTTTGGCAGAGATGTGGGAGCATTTTGAAAATTTTATATGGAAAATCAACCAAAAAAGGAGGCAGTTATGAAATTCTGCAAAACAAAAATTTGTGTGAGGAAGGAATTGTGAAGGAATTGTGTGATTATAATGTACTATTTCTTCAGCAGTGAGTAATACTTAAATAATCACAGTAACATAAACACTAGCTTGTTTAAATCAAAACTTTGTCAGTGAGATAATAGCCAGGAAGCAAAATGTGACAAGTATAAAAGAACTAAGTTCTCAACCAATATGGTGAAAGATAAAAAATGTCTAAAACTGATAAATCAAGACATTCCAGCATAGGTATATTATTTAGAGAGTGAAAGTGAGGTCGCTCAGTCATGTTCGACTCTTTGTGACCCCATGGACTGTAGCCTACAAGGCTCCTCCATCCATGAGATTTTCCAGGCAAATAGTCCTGGAGTGGGCTGCCATTTCCTTCTCCAGGGGATCTTCCCAACCCAGGGATCGAACCTGGGTCTCCAGCATTGTAGACAGACACTTTACTGTCTGAGCCACCAGGGAAGCTCAGTTAGCTGAACTGGGAGTAATTGCCTCTGGTGAAAAGGTCTAGGTTAGAGGAGGAGTGAGGAAGGAAAACTGTTGTTTTAAAATAATAGTACTTGATTTATGGTTTTCATAAATTTTTTTATTGAAATATAACATATATATAACAACCTAAATACAGAAAATTGTGCAGCTTGTAAAAATATAGCTTGAAAAATTAACCTAAAGTGAACAAACCTGTGTAAATTAGAGTTGAGATGAAGAATATTTCATTTTTAAACTATGTACATGTATTCCTTGATAAATCTTTAAAGTTAATAATAGTAAAGAGCTAAGATATCATAGTAAATATAATAGTAAATAATAAAGAGCTAAGATACCAGCAAAGTAATGCTCAAAATTCTCCAAGGTAGGCTTCAACAATATGTGAACCGAGAACTTCCAGATGTTCAAGCTGGATTTAGAAAAGGCAGAGGAACCAGAAATCAAATTGTCAGCATCCATTGGATCATAGAAAAAGTAAGAAAAACATCTGCTTCATTGACTACACTAAAGCCTTTGACTATGTGGATCACAACAAACTGTAGAAAATTCTTCAGGAGATGGGAATACCAGACCACCTGACCTGCCTCCTGAGAAATCTGTATGCAGGTCAAGAAGTAACAGTTAGAATCAGACATGGAACAATGGACTGGTTCCAAATTGAGAAAGGAGTACATCAAGGCTGTGTATTGTCACCTTGCTGATTTAACTTCTATGCAGAGTACATCATGTGAAATGGTGGGCTGGATGAAGCACAAGCTGGAATCAAGATTGCCGGGAGAAATATCAATAACCTCAGACATGCAGATGACACCACCATTATGGCAGAAAGTGAAGAGAGCTGAAGAGCCTCTTGATGAAAGTGAAAGAGGAGAGTGAAAAAGCTGGCTTAAAACTCAACATTCAGAAAACAACGATCATGGCATCTGGTCCCATCACTTTGTGGCAAATGGATGAGGAAACAGTAGAAACAGTGACAGACTTTATTTTCATGGTCTCCAAAATCACTGCAGATGGTGACTGCAGCCAAGAAATTAAAAGTCGTTTGCTACTTGGAAGAAAAGCTATGACCAACCTAGACAGCAGGTTAAAAAGCAGAGACATTGCTTTCCAACAAATATAAGGTCCATCTAGTCAAAGCTATGGTTTTTCCAGTAGTCATGTGTGGATGTGAGAGTTGGACCATAAAGAAAGCTGAGTGCTGAAGAATTGATGCCTTTGGACTGTTGAAGAAGACTCTTGAGAGTCCCTTGGACTGCAAGGAGATCAAACCAATCAATCCTAAAAGAAATCAGTCCTGAATATTCATTGGAAGGACTGATGCTGAAGCTGAAGCTCCAATACTTTGGCCATCTGATGTGAAGAACTGACTTATTGGAAAAGACCCTGATGCTGGGAAAGATTGAATGCAGGAGGAGAAGGGGATGACAGAGGTTGAGATGGTTGAATGGCATCACTGACTCGATGGACATGAGTTTGAGCAAGCTCCAGGAGTTGGTGATGGACGGGGAAGCCTGGCGTTCTGCAGTCCTTGGGGTCGCAAAGAGTCAGACTTGACTGAGGGACTGGACTGAACTGAGTATAAAGCTAGTAAGATCATCTTAATAGCTTATTTGATTAATGCAGGTACAACTTATAAACTAATGAAGATCAGTTAATGGACATATTTGTGACTTTTTAAAAATTCTCTAGATCATATTATAAAAGTTGTGCTATTATCCCAAGTCTTGAATGGTTAAGGTAGACTAGTAGCATAATAGCTTTCAAACACACACATACAAAATCATTGTCTCTTTATGTGTTATGTCAAGAAAATTGTTAGAGAAAGTCTGAAAATAGAGAACAGAACATAGTCAAATTAATCTTAACTAAGTCCTTCACCTTATCTGAAATAGCCAGATTAAAAAAAATCTGTAACTAATTTTCTGAGTTGTAAATATTCTTATCCTTCAGCTTTATAACAGAGAAAGGCAATTTATAGCATAGTGTCTAAATAAATGTAGTGCCTACATAAGTGATATTTACTCAAGCCTTGGAAGGATGAAGAGGTTTGCTCTAAAAGAGAACACCTCCTGGAAGTACTTTGTTTCCTGACCCCACTGTTCCCTGTGTTGTATAAAATAGTCCACTGAGACTTTTATTCATTCTGTATTAGAAAAAAATCTGGTAGGATGCCATCTCTGATATATACTTTGTTTAGTGCATGCTTAGATGACATGTGCACATACATACACGGAATCTTTTGTGATTTTGATTGGAATTGCATTGAATCTATAGATTGATTTGACAAGACTTCTCTGGTGGCTCAGATGGTAAAGAGTTCAACCCTGAGTCAGGAAGATCCCCTGGAGAAGGGAGTGGCTACCCACTTCAGTATTCTTGCCTGGAGAATTCCATTGATTGAGGAGCGAGGCAGGCTATAGTCCATGGGGTCTCGAAGAGTCAGACACACGACTGAGTGACTAACATTTTCACTTTTCATATTTTATGATGTGACCCTTCTACTCACAAAGTATATAATTCCATGTATTTAAGTGTGCTTTAGTGTTTTTCAATAAATTTTTATAAACTTTTTCTTGCATATTTGGTAATATTATCCCTAGGGACTTTTATATGATTTTTGATACTGTTATGAACAATATCCTTTGTAAAGTTAAAAATCTCTTTTTTTGATATAGAAAAATGTAGTTGACTTTTATATCCAGCAAGTTATAGTATTTTTTAAACTATTGCCATCTGTTCTCTTTTCTCTTCTGGAACTGCCATTATTTGCTTATTGGGTTTCCTGGATCTATCCTCTAAGTCTTGTATTTTCTATCATGATTTCTGTTTATATTTCAGTTCTTTGCTTTGTGATAGTTCTTCTGCTTAATTTTCCAGCCACAATTCAGATCTCAACAGTAAACATTCTATCCTTTAATTCATCTGCAAGTTGTTTTCTTGAACGACCATAGCTTTTCTTTCTATAAATTCTTTACTTTTACCTGTTCTCATATATCCTTAAATGTCAGCTCATTACTCATTAGGATTTACATTCTTATTTACCCTTTTTATTGCTAAATTTCTTCTTGCATATCCGTGCTTTCATTTAGGATTATTTTTCTTTTGCTTGAAGAATTCCCTTTAGTATTCCTTTAATACAAGTCTCCCAGGTGGTGAGTTCTCTTCAGTTTTTGTCTGAAGATGTATTTAGTTTTTATTTTTCTTTTTACTTTATTTTTGAAAGGTATTTTTTATTGAATTTAGAGTTCTAGCTTGGCAGTTATTATCTTACAACACAGTGTGTCATTCCATTATCTTTGGCTTTCATCACTATTGAGAAGCCAACTGTTGTTCCTTTGAAGATGTGTCTCATTCCTAACTGTGCCTCTCTACTTTTTAAATATTTTTTCTTTATCTTTGGTTTCAGCAACTACATTATGATGTAACTAAATGTGCTTTTCTTTGTATTTATCCTGCTTGATTTCATAGGATTTCTTATTTGTGACTTTCATTAGTTTTGAGAATTTTTGGCCATTTTTTTTCTTCAAATAATATTCCTAGCCCATTGTTTCTCTCTTGTCTTCTGGATCTCTAGTTGTATCTGTGTTAGTTTTGTTTTTTGTTTTTATTGTCTCTTAATGTATTTTATGCCTTTTTCCCTGTATTTTCTTTTCTTTTTTTTTTTTCAGGCCCTGCAGTGTGCCTTGCAGGGTCTTCATTCACCAACCAGGGATCGAACTTGGGCCTCCTGCAGTGGAAGCAACGATTCCTAACCACTGGGCCACCAGGGAATTCTCATTCTTTTTCTTTTTTAATCTCTTAAGCTTCAGTCTGATTTTTCTCACCTGCTTCTAGTTCACTAATTACCTTTCATTTGTGTGCCACTCCAGTATTCTTGGGCTTCCCTTGTGGCTCAGCTGGTAAATAATCTGCCTGCAGTGTGGGTGACCTGTGTTTGACCCCTGGGTTGGGAAGATCCCCTGGAGAAGGGAAAGTCTACCTACTCCAGTATTCTGGCTCGGAGAATTCCATGGACTGTATAGTCCATGAGGTTGCAAAGAGTGGGACAAGACTGAGTGACTTTCACTTTTGTGTGCAGTGTGCTGTTATAAGCCCTGTTGAATTCTTAAATGTGATTATTTTTCAGTTCTAGAATTTCCATTTTATATTTCATATAGTTTCTTCTACTGAATTTGTCTTGTCATTTAGTTTACCAAACCTATTCATTGTGGTTGGCACAGTGGTAAAGAATCTGCCTACCAATGCAGGAGATTCACAAGAGATTCAGTTTTGATCCCTGGGTGAAGAAGATCTCCTGGAGTATGAAACAGCAACCCACTCCAGTATTCTTGCCTGGAGAATCCCATGGACAGAGGAGCCTGGCAGGCTACAGTCTATGGGATTGCAAAGAGTTGAACATGACTGAAGTGACTTAGCATTCTCACAAAGAGATAATTTGAGGCTATGGATGGTATAGTCTTCTTCTTGCAAGGGTCTGACTATTTTAATCTAATCAGGGATTTCATGATGCGAAGTTGAACTTTGGTATTTATAAGAGCTGGTCTCTCCTTTGGTTTAGGCCTTTGAGGGTTTCAACTAAAAGTAATGGATGGTTGCCAGAGTGCCTCTATCTTATTAGGTCCTGAACTTCCAGGTTTTCCTCCACAAGCTCTGTAAGACCATGAGTGAAGTGAGTGAGTGAAGTCGCTCAGTCGGGTCCAACTCTTTGGGACCCCGTGGACTGTAGCCTAGCAGGCTCCTCTGTCCATGGGATTCTCCAGGCAAGAATACTGGAGTCGGTTGCCATTTCCTTCTCCAGGGGATCTTCCTGACCCAGGGATCAAACCTGGGTCTCCGGCATTAGAGGCAGATGCTTTAACCTCTGAGCCACCAGGGAAGACCAATTTAGTTTCTCAACCACTTAGCTACTGCTTTCTGCTCACCTTCTCAACCTCTTGTTACTACTTTTGAATCAGTAATTCCTTGAAAGGAAAAGAAGCACTGAATGTTAGGCTTATCTCTTCAAACTCCTTTTCTGTCTGAGATTTTAGCCCTCAAGTCCTTGCTTGGTCCCTCTTTGATATCTACAAATAGATTGTTTTAATTTTAAATTTTGTTCATGTTTTCCAGTTGTTTTTTGCTGTAAACTTGGTATGCAAGAAACTGCACCCTTATTGAGAGCATAACTCCCTACAGAATAACTTTAAAAATAAGACAACTGATGCAAGACAATGATACTCAGAGCCTTCCTTAAGTTATCTGCCTTTATGTAAACACTGCATCAATGTCAGCAAAGTTTATGTTCTATTTACCTCTGAGATGCCTTGACTTTTAAGAGCAACAAGTGAATTTTTCCTTAAGAATTTCTTCTCTTGTTGGTCTTATTTCTACCATATTTACTGTTTTCTTTGTTCTTTCCCCCACTACTTCCCTCATAATTCCGAGTTTCTAATTTGACTCAGGCAAGATGTGTCTAAATTGTTCCATTAAACTGTATCTGCAGGTGATAAAATGATGGCTCACTGTCTCCCTTTAGTTCTAGAGAATAAGCCAATCATCAATGAGACTGAGTGAAAACATTCCTTAGCTTGATTTCCCAATACTAAATCTCAAGTGATCTTTAGTTTGTATATAGTTATAATATTAACTTGATAGTGTATCTTTGTAACAAGCTTTCATTTAACTAACAAGCCTTTAACAATTTCCTATTCTCTAGAAATATCTAACAATAATAAAATGTATTACATGATCTTGCCCCATCTAGCCAAGGCTAACTGACCCACAGGAGAAATCCTAACCCAGACTGGTGCAGTCAGATCCTCCCTATCAGAAATTTGACATCTGTGACAATTAAATATAGAGATAGAGCTTTTAGAGCTACATAGTATAATACACAGGTTCTAAGGTGGGTTCCCCATTGTACCCCTCCTTCTAGGTGTCATGTCCTTATGTAATGTTTTCCCCTTGACTATAGGCTGGACCTGGTGATTCACTCCTAACAGACTACAGCAAAAAGTAATAAGGTGTTGTTTCTGAGATTAGATTGGAAAAAGACTTTGGGTTCTACTTTGAGGGCTCTTTTTTGCTTGCTCTCTCTCTTTTTTTTTTCTCTCTTTTGCTCTCTTGCTCACTTACTCTGAGGGAAGCCAATTGCCATGTTATGCTGCCCTTTGAAGAGGTCCATGTGTCAAGAAACTGCGCACAGGAGGTCTCTAGCCAAGAGGCAGCAAGGAACTGATGCCCTCAATTGAACAGCTATCTAGATACTAAATTCTGCCAACAACCATAGGAGTGAGCTTGGAAAAGAATCCTCCTTCAGCTGATTAGACTGCAGCCCTGGCCAACAGCATGACTGAAACCTCATGAGAAATCTTTTCTAGTAGAACCCATCTTGGCTGCACTCATTTTTCTGACACTCACTTCATCTCCTTGTCTGCTTGCTGCTCTGGTCTTTCTGTATGGCATTACAATTGATCAGCTTCATCAGAGTTTTCCCCATGAGTTCCAGTATTAACACATTTGGTATGTTCTCTTGTATATTGTCACTGGGCCTTGTCATTCCTTCTGTGATATGCTGCAGCAAGGATTTCTATGAACGCCACCCAGAATCCTGGGTCTGTCTTTCATCTGTAGGTCAGACCTTGGATGTCTTGGCCTTCTCAATATCTTGGACACTTGATGAAACATTTAGCTGTTGTTTTCCTAGATAATGCCTAACACAGGATCCAGATAGTCTGCCTAGCAAGCCTTACCTGGGTCCCTGATGTAGTCTCTTTGAACTCTCTGGGTACCTTGCCTGATCTTTTCAAGTTTCTTTTTCTAGGGTTAGCTTCTCACTCTAGTGGCTCAGTGGTAAAGAATCTGCCGGCAATGTGGTAGACCTGGGTTTGATCCCTGGGTTGGGAAGATCCCCTGGAAAAGGAAATGGCAACCCACTCCAGTATTCTTGCCTGGAGAATCCCATGGACAGAGGAGCCTGGCAGGCTAAGGTCCATGGGGTCACAAAGAGTCGGACATGACTGAGCGACTAAGCGGCAACAGCAGCAGCTTCTCTTTGCCATATTACTTTGGACCCTTCTGATGCATTATGCCTGTTATTTGATGGGAACGAGTTGTCTACAATATTACCATTCTCCTTCTAACCCTCTTTATCCCATCTCAGTTATCAAATGGACACCATGCCCTATGTCTCAGTCAATTTTTACCCAGATTCTACCCAGGTAGGTTGTAGCTCAGTTTCAGATCACACTCACTTCCCACCATGGGTACACTAGTTATGATTACAGTTGAATACATTCAGCTATTTTATGTATGCAAATATATTTTTACTGTGCTTTATGATATAGAACTTTGGTTCATTTGGTTTGCTTTTGTTCATTCCTCTGCATATAATTTTTGTGTGTATTATTCCACATGTTCATATGTATGTTTTTTAGTAATGAGTTTTGAAGAACTTTAAAGTAGTCCTTGAACTTGTTTCAGAATAGAGGAGGGATGGTCCTGTAAGTTTTCTCACTTTTCACTTTAGCTTGTCAGTTGCATTAGATTGTAAAGCATATGACCTTTCATTTAATTGCCAAATTCAGTAGTTATCATCTACTAATACAGGGCAAAAGATTATAATCTTAAGCACATTGCTGATAATATCTATCAAAAACACTGGGAAAAAAATTACCAGGTGTTTCCTAAAGAATATTCACTCTTTCATTCCTCTAGTGGTTTTAACTATTTTGGAGGATCTAATAAAAACTATGTTTTCTCTCCAGATGTGTGGGTAAGCAGTTTCAGATATCTATTGCTGTGTAACAAACTATCCCAAAACTTACGACATAAAATAAAAATCACTTATTCTTATGATTAACTGAGTTATGGACAGTTCTGTTCCACATGGTGTCTGTCATCTGGCTAACTCATGTAATAGTTGCATCCAGCTGGGATTTTAGCAGGGGCTGGACTGCTTAGGAGGTTCACATTCCCATGTTTGGGGTCTTTATGCTTGCTGTTGGATGGGGTGTCCTGTTTTTCTCTCTACATGACCTCTCTGAACAAAAACAAGCTGCCAGACTTCTTAAGGGCTTGACCTATATCTGTCATAGCTTCTCTTCTGTCACATTCTATTAGTCAAAGCAGTCATAAGTCCGACTGAGTTATAAGCAGAGAGGAATAGACTCCACTTTTTTTTAAAAATTTATAACTGTATTCATCAGCTCACTGGGCCCTATGTAACTAATCCTTGATCTTTTTATTTATTTATTTATTTACTTATGACTGCACTGAGACTTCATTACTTTGCACAGGCTTTCTCTAGTTGCTGCAAGCAAGGGCTACTCTGTTGCGGTGAACGGGCTTTTCGGTGCACAGGCTTCAGTAGTTGCAGCACACAGGCTCAGTAGTTGTGGCCTGTGGGCTTTAGAGTGAGCGAGCTTAGACTCCACCTCTTGATGGGAGATATAGCATGTACCAACAGGGATGGGATAAATGGTTAGTGACTATCTTTGGTGACAATCTACCATTAGCATATTCACACAGAATTTTGCATATAACATCAGGGAGTTCATCAACCCATGAGAACCACCTACGAAGTATCTATGCTTGTCAGAGTCCTAGGTTAAGAATCTCAGCTTTAAAATATAAACCAAGTATAGTGTATCCCAGAAATGCAAGTTTGGTTTCATATTCAAAAGGCAATGAACCCAGTTCTCTGTATTTTAATAGTAGGATAAAAGAAAAAAACTCACTCGATCATTTCAGTAGATGCATGCAGAAAAAGATTTGACAAAATCCAATATCCATTTATAAAAAAAATCAGCAGACTAGGAATAGAAACATTAATCTGATAAAGGGCATATATGAAAAACTGACAGCTAACATTATGCCTACTATTGTGAGGTACAGTCTACATTGTAAAGTATATAATATGACTCAAATGGTTTTTTTTTCTTTTTAGAGTCTACTTTATTTGGCAAAATTCAGAAAGTAATAACCAATTCATATCCTCCTATGTCCTCTCTGAAGAAGGCAGTTCTCTTGAGACAAAAACTCTGTGGCTTGGGGATCATCTACCATCTTTAAGCTTTACACTCAGGCAGCCGATGACCTAGTGGTCAGGCCTCCAGATCCAAAGCTCTCAGAGACAATAGAAGGAAGTAAAAAGAAACTCTCATTTCAAAGACAGTGAAGCCTTCCCATCCCTCCTTTTCCCACCCACCACCTTCCACACTCCCAACTTAAATAGATAATAGAGGACAATGTATGAATGTGAAAGATGCTCATACACAGACCTTCTTTTCAGTTAAGGAGCTGCAAAATCCTCCCCACCCCCGGCCCCCTCCAGAAGGAGGACAATTGGAAATACCACTCAAGGCTTAGTGGCACAAGGTGAGACTGGTAAAAACCCAGGGAGAAAATATTTTACCTTCAGCCCATTCTCAGGACTTTAGTGAACTTATACTAAAAATAATATAATGCTGGTGGGAGTGAAAACTCACATCATCAAATAGAATCTGGTATCACATTAGAAAAATGAATAATCACCGTGATCAAGTGTTTTGTACTGGAAATGCAACAATGACTCAGCATTAGAAAAGCTTTTAGAATAATTCATTACAATGTGCTGAAGGAGAAAAATCATGTCAGTCTCCAAATATTACTGGAAACACATTTAATAAGATTTAGTATCCATTCTGACAAAAATTCTTAATATTATGTAAATAATATAGAAATTCTTGCATTGAGATATATCCTTTCCATACATTTGACTTTAAAAATTATAAGACATGTGTTGTCTCAAGGCCAAGAGTAACATTCAATTAAAGATAGAGAAAAGGATAAGATGAGCACCATAACCAATATTATTATTATTTTACTTTTTAATATGAAGAAATGTCACATACAGGGTAGTTATAAAGTTTATATGATGTCTCAAGATAAATATTCTTTTTACCGTCAATTTTTTAATTTTGATTTTCTCAAGATTGTTGTAACATAAAAGATTAAATAGCTAGATAAATATGTTTTAATATTAACAATCCAATTTAAAAGTGAGCAAAGGACTTTGAATAGACATTTCTCCAAAGAAGATATTCAAATAATCAGTAAGTACATTAAAAGATACTGAGCATCAGTAATCTTTTGGGAAATGCAAATCAAAGCCAGAATGAAGTACTGCACCCACTAGAATGACTACTATAAAAAAGAACGAGGGGAGTTCTCTGGAGGTCTAGTAGTTAGGATTCCACACTTCCACTGCTATGGCCTGGGTTCAGTTCCTGGGGGTGGGGGTGATGGGAAACAAACCAGAAAATAACAAGTGTTGGCAAGGATATATAGAAATCAGAAATTTTATACACTGTTGGTGGGAAAGTAAAATGGTTTGGTCTCTTTGGAAAATAGTTGGAGACTCCTCAGATAGATTTATCATATATTATGATCCAACAACTCCACTTCTGGGTATAAAACTAAAAAAATTGAAAGCAGCATCTGAAAGAGATGTTTATATACCCAAGTTCATGACAGCATTATTCACAATAGCCAAAAGATATTGAAAACCCTAATGTTCATCCAGGGATGAATGGATAAACAAAATAACATTTGCCTTGTCAGAGGTTTATAGAAAAACTGTGACCAGACCTATGTGGACATTTGCAAGAACAAAGGATTCTGCCACCAAGAAGTTTGCAGTGACCAACCACACCCCCTTGTCTTTCAAAAGAAGCTTGAATTATAACTTGGAGAAAGTGGGTCTTTGGGACAGTAGCCCATCTTTTCAGTCTGCTGGCTTTCTGAATAAAATCACTATTCCTTGCCCCAACAACTTGTCTCTTGATTTATTGACCTGGGCTGTGGCAAGCAGTACAAGCTTAGACTCAGTAACACCATTTATGCTACTTTCTGTCCCTATGTTTTGTCAGTAGTTTCGGCTTGTTGACTCTAGAACTCAGGCTCAGTAGTTGTGGCAATAGGCTTAGTTGCCACATGGCATGTGGAATCTTCCCGGACCAGGGATTGAATCCATGGTTCCCTTCATTGGCAGGCAGATTCATTACCGCTGGACTACCAGGGAAGTCTCTATTTCTTTATTTTTAATATTTGGCCACACCATGTGGGATCTTAGTTCCCTGACCAGATATTGAATCCGGGCCCTTGGCATTGAAAGTACTGAGTCCTAACCACTGGATCACCTGGGAATTCCCTTGTTTTTCTCTTTCTGACTTACGTCACTTAGTATGATAATCTCTAGGTCCATCCATGTTGCTGCTAATGACACTATTTCATTTTGAGGGGATGCTGAGCAGTATTCCATATATATACTACGTTTTCTTTATCCATTCATCTGTTGATGGGCATTTAGCTTGCTTCCATGTCTTGGGCTTCAGAAGCTTGGACCTCCCTGGTGGCTCAGATGGTAAAAAATCTGCCTGCAATGCAGGAGACCCAGGTTCAGTCGCTGGGTCAAGGAAGATCCCTTTGAGAGGGGAATGGCAACCCACTCCAGTATTCTTGCCTGGAGAATTCCATAGACAAAGGAGCCTGGTGGGCTATAGTCCATGGATCAACAAACCATGTCTTGGCTAGCACAAATAGTGAAGCTTTGAACACTGGGGTGCATGTGTCTTTTCAAATTAGAATTTTCTCTGGATGTATGCTAGGAGTGGGATTGCTGGATTGTATGGCAACTCTACTTTTAATTTTTCAAGGAACCTCCAGTGTTTTCGTTGTTCAGTCACTAAGTTATGCCTTTGCGACCCCATGGACTGCAGCACACTAGGCTTCCTGTCCTTAATTGTCTCCCAGATTTTGCTCAAACTCATGTCCATCCTGCTTTCCATAGTGGCTGCACTATGAAGGCTTCCCTGTCCTTCACCATCTTCCGGATTTTGCTCAAACTCAACTCCATACTGCTTTCCATAGTGGCTGCACAAATTTACATTCCCACCAGCAGTGTAAGAGGGTTCCCTTTCTGCCATACTCTCTCCAGCACTTGTTATTTGTAGCCTTTTTAATGATGGCCATTCTGACTGATGTGATGTGGTAACTCATTGTAGGTTTTCTTTTTAATTTTTTAAAATATATTTTTGGCTGAAGTGGTTCTTCATTGCTGTGTGTGGCCTTTCTCTAGTAGCAGCAAGTGGGGACTACTCTCTAACTGTGGTGTTCAGGTTTCTCATTTCGGTGGCTTGTCTTGTTGCAGAGCGTGGGCTCTAGAGCACACAGGCTTCAGTAGTTGTGGCACTCAGACTCAGTTGCCCTGTGTATGTGAAATCTTCCTAGACCTGGAATTGAACCCAACCCATGTCCCCTGCATTGGCAGGCAGACTCTTAACCACTGAACCACCAGGGAAGTCCCTTCATTGTAGTTTTGATTTGCATTTCTCTAATAGTGATGTTGAGCATCTTTTCAAATGCCTATTGACCATCTATATGTCTTCTTTGGAGAAACGTCTATTTAGGTCCTCTGCTCAGACAGAGGAGCCTGGCAGGCTACAGTCCATGGGGTCGAAGAGTTGGACACGACTGAGCAACTAACACTTTGGGTTTTTTTTTAATTAAGAGAAATGCTTTTATTGGTTGGGGGTGGGGGGAGGACACTTACTTTATCTAATTCTTAGTAATGGCATCACTAGGGAAAGAGAAGTGTGTCCAGGGAAATCAGATCCCTTTGGGGGATGTGCAAGCTGCCCAGAATCCCTTGTCCCTCCCCACTTTGGGCACTTGGGGTGGGTGTGGGTGAGTGAAGGGAAGAAGCAGGGCATGATTGATAAAGCTTTCTAAGAGGCAAAAGGTGCTGATGGGTTACATCTTGGGCCTGTGGAGGGAGGGTGTGGGCTAGGGCTCCCAGTAAATCCAGGGGCTCTTTTGCACCCAGGCCTGGCTGCTAGCCCTTTTTCTTCACTTTCTTGACTTTGGCCTTGGCTTTGGTCTTGATCAGCCCTGGAATTTCTTTGGAGGGAATGATGCTGAAGCTGAAACTCCAGTACTTTGGCCACCTCATGCGAAGAGTTGACTCACTGGAAAAGACTCTGATTCTGGTAGGGATTGGGGGCAGGAGGAGAAGGGGATGACAGAGGATGAGATGGTTGGATGGCATCACTGACTCAATGGACGTGAGTCTGAGTGAACTCTGGGAGTTGGTGATGGACAGGGAGGCCTGGCGTGCTGCGATTCATGGGGTTGCAAAGAGTCGGACACGACTGAGCGACTGAACTGACCTGAACTGAACTGAACTTGGTCTTGGGAGTGCAGGACTTGGTCACATGGATGGTCTAATGGCACTCAGCATTGTACTGTGCCTCCTTCAGGGTGGTGGGTTTTAGTGTCTGTGCCCTGATCACATCCCCTGCAAGGTCTCAAACTTGTACTTGCAGTCAGCTCCAAACTCCTCCTTCCTTCTTCTAGTGCATCTGGGCACCTGGCACCAGATGCACAGAGTCGGGGCCCTATAGGTACCCTGGCAGCAACTGATACCACAGTCTTTGCTGCTGAAGGCGCAGGGCCTCCAGGTCCACTCCATGTACTCGCTCCCTGGGCCTTCCATCTTTACTTTGTCTTTCTTTTTGGCCACCCCTGAGGTGAGCACCAGCAGAGTGAGGAGGGCAAGGAGGAGGAAGCCTGGGCACTGCATCCTGAGTGGGGAGCATGGATCAGAGTCCCCACTGGGGGCCGCAGGTGTGGACCTCCCACCTTTTGCCCGTTTCCGGACCCAAAGGGTTGGGCTGATGTTGCAGTGGCAGTGGATTGGGGTGGGGGCTGCCAGCCTTGGGCAGCCTGGGCTGCCTTGCTGCCAGCGTGGGCTCACAGTGGGAGGAATCTCCCCAGGGGTCACCTGGAGCCCAAGAGGCAGCTCAGACTCCCACTCCACTTCCAGATCCCAGGTTGTCAGCAGGGGAGGTGCTCAAGTCCCTGCAGGTTCTTTTGGGCCCTGCAGGCTCAGTTGGGTTAGTTTTGTTTTTTGTCATTGAGCTGTATGAGCTATTTGTATATTTTGTTCTGAAACTTTTTATCTCTATGTGAATAGAAAAGATTTATATCTTTAAAACTCAGAGCCTCAGTGTGCTATTGTGTCTATTTCAGGATATAGGTAACATTGTTTGTTTATCACATGGCACAGTTTATGGGATCTTAGTTCCCTGACCAGAGATTGAACTGTGCCCTCAGCAACGAAAGCAGAGTCCTAATCACTGGACAGCCAGGGAATTCCCATGACATTTTTAACTTATAGCAAAAGTAGTAAATACAAAAGAAGGCAATGGCACCCCACTTCAGTACTCTTGCCTGGAAAATCCCATGGACGGGGGAGCCTGGTAGGCTGCAGTCCATGGGGTCACGAAAAGTGGGACACGACTGAGCAACTTCACTTTGACTTTTCACTTTGATGCATTGGAGAAGGAAATGGCAACCCACTCCAGTGTTCTTGCCTGGAGAATCCCAGGGACGGGAGAGCCTGGTGGGCTGCCATCTATGGGGTCACACAGAGTTGGACACGACTGAAGCGACTTAGCAGCAGCCGCAGTAGAATACAAAGGTTAAAGTAAAAGAAACAGGTCCAATATGGTCCAGATTTTTTCTTTCCTATTACATTGGTTGCCAGAGGCTGGGGGAGGGTGGAGTGGGAATTGTTTAATGGGTATGGAATTTTAGTTTTGCAAGATGAAAAGAATTCAAGAGATTGATTGCATAACTGTGAATGCACTTTACACTTCTGAACTGTATACTTAAAAAATGGTTAAGATAGTAAATTTTATTCTATGTGTGTTTTATCACAATTAAAAATAAAGTAAAACTGAGAGTTCTCTGGGGGTTCAATCCCT
>SJYQ01026762.1:0-15696 GCA_006410935.1 Redunca redunca
ATCCCAGGGACAGGGGAGCCTGGTGGACTGCCGTCTATGGGGTCACACAGAGTCAGACACAACTGAAGCGACTTAGCAGCAGCAGCAGGATTTATCAATAGAGATGGACCCTCGGGTCTCATCCTTCTCTAACAGAACTTATCATGTGTCTGATATATCTCAGGGGCTTGCAGATGAGCGCACCACATGCCTGGGTGAGCTCATTTCTCCAAGCTCCTGTTCACTAGTTTTGTTTTGTTTTGGCCATGCTGAATGGCTTGTGGGATCTTAGTTCCCAAACCAGGAATCAACCCCCTGCAGCATGAAGTCACAACCACTGGACCAGCAGGGAAGTCCCCACCAAGCTCCTGTTCATCAGGACTTGGGCTGTCCTCCTTATCCTTATATCCTTATACATGCAGGTGCTATAGTTAAGAGGGACTCTGATGCCAAGATGTCCAGGGAGGCTGATGGGTGTAGAAAAACCCCAAAACGCGATTGATACACGCTGCCACTGGCTGGCTATATTCACAAACCCTTTACAACAACTCTGCCCTCTCCCTGGCATTCCCACCCTCCACGGGTGCTCAGCACCTGCCCCAGAGACATGCACAAGGCTTCCTGCATCTTTGGTACAGTCTGACCCAGAAGCCGTTGACCTCGAGGCCCTGCTCGTTGTGCAGCAGCTGGGGGATCATGTAAGCCAGCCACACGAACAGCAGGGTGGCCACCGTGAGCAGGACAATGGTGGCCTCTGGCGGGAAGGTGGGCAGCGGGGAGGCCCCGTAGACATAGACGCTGAAGGCGGTCTCCAGGTAACAGTAGCTGCGAGGGGTGGGCAGGCCGAGTCTGCGGGGCCCTGCCTTCAGGGCCCTGCCTTCAGGGGCCTGCCTTCAGGGGCCTGCCTTCAGGGGCCCTGCCTTCGGGGCCCTGCCCTTCAGCCCAGCAAGCTCTTTTGCTTTGGCGTCTCTGCTCAGCCTGTGGGATCTTAATTCTCCACCCGGGGACTGAACCCAGGCCCTCCGCTGCGAAAGCAAGGAACCCTAACCACTGGACTGCCAGAGAATTCCCCCAGCAAACATTTTAAAATCCACAGGAATGACAGCTGGGACTGGAATGGTGACTCAGGACACTGAGTTCCATTCATACCCACTTCTCTTTCCTCTGATCTGTCGGCCTCTTTGTATTTCGCAGAGGTCATGTTTTTCCCCCGGGCCCCTGTGGTCCCCTGCTCTGGGGACAAGGGGTCTCCCCTCCATGCCCAGGCGATCTTGGGGGTGGGGCAGAAGAGGCCAAGAAGCTGTTCATCACACAGTGGGGGTGTGATGGGGGCCACAGCATCCCTGAAGTGGGGGTATCAGGATGGAGGGCAGGGCACCCAGGAAAGGGGACCCGGGGGTGAGTAGCCAGGGAAACCGCAGGAGGCCGGTGGGGGGAGGGGAGAGGCTGAGGCTCCCAGGCAGGCCCCTCCCCCACTGAGTGCCCCCAGGGTCTCCCCAGCCTTCCACCCCTGACATCCCAGAGGTGGTCTGGTCTGGGGCCCCTAGGGAAGGCAGGGTCCCCCTAAGTTTTTGAGGGTGGCTCTTGTGTTCATCTGGAGGGGAAACATGATGGGGGAAAGAATGCCGCCCACGCTCCCCTATCTCAGTGGGAGGTGCTCACGATTTGATCCAGCACAAGTGGGTGGCGAATATTAATAATATCCAGCTCTTAGGGTAGGGGTGGGGGGCTTGGGAGGCCAGGCCCATAACCTGTGTCGGTTTCCATGGCGTTAATACTCTGGCCAGTGCTGATTTCCAAGTTGCCAATGGGAAGTTCGCTGGCTTGCAGACTCCCTGAATATCTAAGGGTTAGTGCTTGGGAGCCTGTCTGTGCCCACCAGTGAGACATACCCATGGGGGTGACTCTGATTCCCCAGGGTAGGGACAGGGGTGCTGCTGGGCACTGTTATTCCCCTTAGGGCCTGGTGTGGTCTCTGAATAAAGCTTTACTTAGCAAGTGAACAAAAGCCATCCACGACTTAAAGTGTCACTCTTCCCGGGGATGGTCTGAGCTGTTGCGGGATTCAGGTTTATCCAGGACCTGCCTAAGGGTGGCAGAAAGTGGGCCCCACACACATGTGGGACCTGCCCTAGAAGCGACAGCTGTCTCCCCAGAGGCCCCGGGTGCACGGAGGCTCCCCCCACCCACTCACCTGTAGGATGGATCCACGATAGAAATGAAGAAGATGTAGATGCCATTTCTTTGGTCGAAAACAACCTTGTTCTCTGTTGGGCCTCCCAAGATCTGATATGGGACGTCAGGCCATCTCAAGGGTTCATGGTAGTCAGGGTCGTGGCAGCTCATGTAATTCTGGGGAGGAGGACAAAGGCGTGCTCGCTGGCCCTGGGGGTCGGGGAGGACTGCGGGAGCCCTCTGACACACCCCATGGCTCACTACCATCTGCCCGCGTTTGTGGCTGTGAGTCCAGGGCCAGGTGCCCGCTGGGCAGGACAGCCAATTTGTGAGTGTGGCTCCTTCTTCCTGGCCTGCCCAAGCTTGAGGCGGACTGCAGGAATAATAACTCCTCTCCCCAAGGCCCCTTGCAGCTCTGAGTCTGGGTGTGAGTCTGATACATGTGCTTTTGGTGTTTGTTATGAGCTGGGTTGAACTCCTCCCCAAATCATATGGGGAAGTCCTAACCCTCAGGGCCTTGGGCAGTGTCCTTATTTGGAGACCAGGTCTTTTTAAAAATTAATTTACTTATATATTAATTTCGGGCTCTGCTGGGTCTTCGTTGCTGCGTGGGCTTTTCTCTAGTTGCGGAGAGCAGGGGCTACTCTTTAGTTGCGGTACAAGGGCTTCTCACTGCAGTGGCCTCTCTTGTGAAACCTGGGCTCTAGAGCACACAGGCTTCAGTAGTTCTAGCACGCGGGCTCAGTAGTTGCAGCTCCTGGGCTTTAGAGCACAGGTTTAGTAGCTGTGGAATGCGTGGGCAGAGCAACTAAACCCGCACTGGCAACTACTGAAGTCCACGTGCCCTGGAACCCATGCTCCGTAACAAAGGAAGCCACTGTACTGAGAAGCCCACGCACTGAATGTCTGAATCCCCAGCCCCATTCATTATGTTGATGCAACATCCCCCAGTGGAACAGTATTTGGAGGTGGGGCATTGGAAAGAGATTTGACGAGGTCCTGAGGGTAAGGCCCCTATAAAGGGATTATTTCTTTTCTAGGAATTGACACCAGAGAACTAAAGCAAGGTCTCAAAGAGATACTTGCACTCCTGAGTTCACAGCAGCACCATCCACAATAGCCAAAAGGTGGAAGCAAACCAAATGTCCACGGACAGATGATGGATAAACAAAGTGCGGTTCATACACACTAATGGAATATTACAGGAGTTTCTGACACCCTCTACAACGTGGATGAACTGTGAGGACGTGATGCTCAGTGAAATAAGCCAGACACGAAAGGACAAATACCATCTGATCCCACCCATGTGAGACCCCCTAGAGGAATCAGGCCCTTAGAGACAGGAAGTAGATAGTGGGGGTCAGGTGCCAGGGGGAGGGGACGGGAGTCAGTGTTTCATGGGGACAGAGTTTCAGTTTGGGAAGAAGAGAAAGTTCTGGAGATGACGGTGGGGATGGTTGCAGGACAGTGTGAATGTGCTTAATGCCACTGAACTGTGCACTTAGAAATATTTTAAATGGTCAATTTTATGTTACGAATAAGTGTTAGTCGCTCAGTCGTACCTGACTCTTTGCAACCCCATGGACTGCAGCCCACCCGGCTCCTCTGTCCACGTATGTTTGACCACAATTAAAAAAAATTTTTTTTAATTATTTTAAAAATTTATTTGGCTGTGCCTGCTGTTAGTTCGGGCTTCCCTGGTGGCGCTAGTGGTAAAGAACCCAGCTGCCAATGCAGGAGACACGGGTTGATCCCTGGGTGGCAAAGATCCCCTGGAGGATGACATGGCAACCCACTCTACTAAGGTATGAAGGATCTGGTGACATGACCAGGACTTGAACCCCAGCCCCCTGCATTGTAATCTTAACCACTGGACCACCAGGGAAGTGCCCAACAATTAAGAAAAAAATTTAAAAATCTTTTGAGAGTAAAAGGGGGCAAAAAACAAACTGGATCACATAAAAACTATGTGAAATCTAATAAGGGGGACAGCTGCTTAGCCTAAAGACTCATTATTATTATTATTACTTTTATAGCTAGCTGCATCCATGCTTTGGCTAAGTAGCTACATAACTGCCCATCTAATGATCATGCTGGAAATGCAGGCATTGTGGCTCTATCTTGATAGAAAAACCCTGGGGGGTTCTACAAAATCGCCCACCGGGGCTGATAGGAAAAAAGCAACAGGACAGTCTCTTAAATGAATGTGTGCACTTTGAATGAGAGGGCTAATAAAAAATAATGGAAACACCAGCACAATCAGAAAATAATAAATAAAGCCACATGTGTGTGGCTTGTACTTTTTAAAGAAATGGTCAGAGAGGTGCTTGGGTAACACTGTGAACGCACATAACGCCCAAGTTGTGAGTTGTACTTTTTACTTTAAAAAAAAAATCATTATAGGTTATGTGAATTTTACCTTGATTAAAAAACACACACACAATGTCACCAACCAAATAAATTCTCAGACTCACTGGACGGAATGGGGTGTGAGGAAGACTGAAGCTGCTGGCTCTGAAAACAAATACAAATTTAAGGAGCCCGGAGTCGGCGCTGGAACCGGTTTCGGACGCGGGTAGCGCGCGCGCCCTGCTGGCGGCGTGGCAGCATTGCGCTGTGTTCGTGCCCTTGGCGTTGAGAGGCGGCGGATGGAGCTGGAAACTACTGCGCACCACAAGCTCCCCTTCCGCACCCAGGAGCAAATCGACGTGTTCCTATCACTGTCACCAGACCCCTATTTGTCAGTCGTGTACCAACGTGCATAATAGAAACAATCGCTGAGCAGAACCGTAAATATAATCAGCCCCTTACATAATGGGCATTTGGATGGTTCCAGAGTTTTGTACATCATCAGCAGTGTGCTCCATGAACGCCTTGGTCCTAGCATCTCTGATTGTCTGGTCATTCCCTTGGTAGAGATTCCCAAAGGGTTTGTGCATCTTACATTACCAGCATCCAACACCCCAGCTATTCAGGGACTAAATGTCTGTGTTAACCAACTAGAGGTCATCTGTTGAACTGTAACCCCAAAGGTGATGAATTAGGAGGTGGGGCCTTTGGGAGGCAGCAGGTCATAGTGGTGGAGTACTCCTGAAGGAGATTTTGTTTGTCATTCAGTCGCTAAGTCGTGTCCCATTCTTTGGGACCCCATGGACTGCAGCAAGCCAGGTTCCTCTGTCCTTCATTATCTTCCGGACTTTGCTCAAATGCATGTCCATCGAGTGGTGATGCTGTCTAACCATCTCATCCTCTGTCACCTCCTTCTTTTGCCTTCAGTCTTTCCCAGCATCAGGGTCTTTTCCAATGAGTTGGCTCTTTGCATCAGGTGGCCAAAGGATTGGAGCTTCAGCAACAGTGCTTCCAATGAATATTCAGGGTTCATTTCCTTTGGGATTGATTGGTTTGATCTCCTTGCTGTCCAAAGGACTCCCAAGAGTCTTCTCCAACACCACAGTTCAAAAGCACCAATTCTTTGGCCCTCAGCCTTCCATATGGTCCAACTGTCACATTTGTACATGACTACTGGAAAGACCACAGCTTTGACTATACTGACCTTTGTCAGCAAAGTTATGTCTCTGCTTTTTAATATACTAAGTTTGTCACAGCTTTACTTCCAGTGAGCAAGTGTCTTTTTAATTTCACCGCTGCAATCACTGTATTAGTGATTTTGGAGCCCAAGAAAATAAGATCTGTCACTGCTTTCACTTCTTCCCCTTCTATTTGCCATGAAGTGATGGGACTGGATACCATGATCTTAGTGTTTTGAATGTTGCGTTTCAAGCCAGCTTTTTCGCTCTCCTTTTTCACCCTCATCAAGAGGCTCTTTAGTTTCTCTTCACTTTCTGCCATCAGAGTGGTATCATCTGCTTATCTGATGTTGATATTTCTCCCAGCAATTTTGATTCCAGCTTACATGGAACAACAGACTGGTTCCAAATAGGAAAAGGAGTACATCAAGGCTGTATATTGTCACCCTGCTTATTTAACTTATATGCAGAGTACATCATGAGAAACGCTGGGCTGGAAGAAACAAAAGCTGGAATCAGATTGCCGGGAGAAATATCAATAACCTCAGATATGCAGATAACACCACCCTTATGGCAGAAAGTGAAGAGGAACTAAAAAGCCTCTTGATGAAAGTGAAAGAGGAGAGTGGAAAAGTTGGCTTAAAGCTCAACACTCAGAAAACAAAGATCATGGCATCTGGTCCCATCACTTCATGGCAAATAGATGGGGAAACAGTGGAAACAGTGTCAGACTTTATTTTTCTGGGCTCCAAAATCACTGCAGATGTTGACTGCAGCCATGAAATTAAAAGGCGCTTACTCCTTAGAAGGAAAGTTATGACCAACCTAGATAGCATATTCAAAAGCACAGACATTACTTTGCCAACAAAGGTCCATCTAGTCAAGGCTATGGTTTTTCCAGTGGTTGTGTATGGATGTGAGAGTTGGACTGTGAAGAAACCTGAGCACCGAAGAATTGATGATTTTGAACTGAGGTGTTGGAGAAGACTCTTGGGAGACCCTTGGACTGCAAGGAGATCCAACCATTCTAAAGGAGATCAGTCCTGGGATTTCTTTGGAAGGAATGATCTTAAAGCTGAAACTCTTGTACTTTGGCCACCTCATGTGAAGAGTTGACTCATTGGAAAAGACTCTGATGGTGGGAGGGATTAGGGGCAGGAGGAAAAGGGAACAACAGATGGCTGGATGGCATCACTGACTCGATGGACATGAGTTTGAGTGAACTCCGGCAGTTGGTGATGGACAGGGAGGCCTGGCGTGCTGCAGTTCATGGGGTCACAAAGAGTCAGACACGACTGACTGAACTGAACTGTGATTCATCCAGCCTGACATTTCGTATGATGTACTCTGCATTTAAATTAAATGGGTGGGGTGACAATATACAGCCTTGTACTCCTTTCCTAATTTTGAACCAGTGAGTTGTTCTGTGTCCTTATAAAGGGACCTGGGCCTGGAGCAGGAAATGGCAACCCACTCCAGTATTCTTTCCCGGAGAATCCCAGGCCCAGAGGATCCCTGGGGGTGGGGGGTGGGGGGGCGGCAGTGGGACACAGTCCATGTGGTTGCAGAGTCAGACAGGACTGAACACGCACCTGGGCGCAAAGGCATCTGGAAGAGCTCCCCCACCCCTTCTGCTCTGTGAGGACACAGGAGGCGTCACCCGTCAACCAGACCCCAAATCTGCTGGCGCCTTGATGCTGAACTTCAGCCTCCAAGACCCGCGAGAAACCCATGCTGCTGGTAAAAGCCCCTGGGGTCTCTGCTGTTCGGTTAGCAGCAGCCTGAACAGGTCGAGCCGGCTCCCAGCACACACTGTGCAGGACCGGACGTCGCCTTCCCAGGCCTGCCCTGGGACTACTCAACAGCTCAGGCCTTACCTCGCGGTCCCAGGAGAAGGACACTGTGTCGCCAGCCATCTCGGTGACGGTGGTCCAGTTCTGTGGCTGGGCACTGCAGCCTGCCATGCTGGCTGTCAGGGAGTACGTGTAGGTGAATAGCCCGTTCATCTCCAGCAGGACATACTCGGCCTCCACCACCTCCTGGAACTTGCCTTTGC
The DNA here is from genome assembly GCA_006410935.1 of Redunca redunca. Classification (NCBI taxonomy): domain Eukaryota; kingdom Metazoa; phylum Chordata; class Mammalia; order Artiodactyla; family Bovidae; genus Redunca; species Redunca redunca. The sequence goes on from SJYQ01026762.1 coordinate 7,738, forward strand.
GCCACCTGGGACAAGGCACGTACAGGAGAGGCTGTGAGAGGCCGGGGGCCTGGCTATGCCAGGCTGGTAAAACCATCTCGTCTGGGGGTGGACGCCTTCTCCCACCACCACCCCCAAGCTGACGCCTCTGGGACATTCAACCCTGATTCCCAGTAGCAGGTAGGGACAGTGGGCGCTGACCCGGTGAGGGTAGGGTTGGGGAGTGGGTGTCGATTTAATTCTGACAGCTGCAGATGTTCTAGGGTGATGAATTAGAGTTGTTCTAAATCCTTAATTTTGAGGGAATTCCCTGATGGTCCAGTGGTCAGGGCTCCGAGCTCCCACTGCCGGGGACTTAGGTTTGAGTCCTGGTTGGGAAACTAAGATCCTGCAAGCTGTGCAGCCAAGCCCCGTGCCCCACTCCACCCCCAATTCTTATTTTTGAATACACATTTGTCTCCTGACGGGCTGGGGCTTACACCCTCCTCTGATGGGAAAGTATGAGTGTTAATTGCCTCAATCATGTCCGACTTTTCGCGAACCTATGTACTGTAGCCTGCCAGGCTCCTCTATCCATGGAATTCTCCAGGCAAGAATCCTGGAGTGGGTTGCCATGCCCTCCTCCAGGAGGTCTTCCCGACCCAGGGATCGAACCTGAGCCTGTGCAGTGGAAGTGCTGGAAGTATGGAGTCTTAACCCCTGGGCCACCAAAGAAGTCCCACCAGAGATGCTCTAATGAACCTAAATGTTTCCACGTGTTTGAGGTTCCCACCATCATTCAGTTCAGCTCAGTTCAGCCACTCAGTCATGTCCGACTCTGAGACCCCATTAACTGCAGCATGCCAGGCCTCTCTGTCCATCACCAACTCCCATCATTTAGTTGTCAACAATTTAGTCCAATGATCCTCAGTGGGGGCAGGTTGGGGGTGGGATCAGATGAAAGAAGACAGAATCCATGAAAGAGGCCCCCCGCAAATTCCTATGTGAAGTCCTAACCCCCCAACGTGACTATATTTAGAGTTGAAAGCTTTAATGAGGCGATCGAGATGGAGCAAGGTCCTAAGGGTGGGCCCTGGTGCCATGGGAAGAGGTTGAGACACCACAAGACACCTTGATCTTGGACTTCCAGCCTCCAGGACTGTGAGAAAGTCAGTGCCTGTGTGCACTCCCACTCCCACGCCCACCACCCAGTGCAGTCCCTGGTGTGTTTTGTTAAAGCCACCGAGTTAAGACGGGGAAGGGGAAAAGTGTGCAAGCTGGGAGCTGCGGAGGAAAAAAAGACAGGGTGAGGATGCAGCCTGGGCAGAGGGGTGGGGAGGATGGTGGGGGCCTGGGGGGCGGTCTCACAGCTCCACCACTGGCTTCCACGGGATGTCATAGTAGGCGAGGAGGGGGCAGCCCAGCTTCTCATAGGGGTAATACACCTTCAGGTCTTCCTTGGCCTGCTGCCCCTGGAAGTTGGGGTCGTAGGCTTCCCTGTGGGAAACAGGACACAGACATGGGCGAGCTACTCCAGGCGCCCGGACGTCCAGCCGCCCCACTGCCCCGCTTCCTCTCTGCAGGTGGGGCCGGTCACGGCCGCGGAGGGGTGTCTGAGCAGGGGACTCACAGCCACTGTCAGCACGGCCCCTGGGGTGCCCCCGTGGGTGGCGGTTGAACTTCTAGGCCCTCTGAGCTCTGCTGTGGTACTTGATTGTGGGCAGACACATTCAGGGATGCTTCTGTGAGCTGGTTCTCTGGGGCTGAGAAAGCAGTGCTTGCCCTAACGTGGGTGCAGCCAGAGGGCCTGAGTGGAACAAAGAAGGGCCTCCCCGAGAGAGGAGGAAGTCTGCCTGCGGATGGCCCTGGACTAGAAAGGCAACTTGTGGCAGAGCTGCCAGCCCCTCAGCCTCCCCCGAACCTGCAGTCAGGGAACCAAGTCTTTAAAGTGAATCTCTGCCTGTCACTGTGTGTGTCTCTATCTTGCTCTGTGTCTATCTCACACACACATCCTGTGGCTTCTCTCTCTCTCTGGAGACCTTGATTCATACACTCTCGTGCCCCCAGGAGGTCTGGCTGCAGCCTCATTGGTCAGTAAAGCCCAGGAACATCAGTTTGTGAATAGCTTTTGTGTGTGCGTGTGGGGGCGCGGTTTGATTATTATTGTTGTTTTTGACTGTGCTGGGTCTTTGTTGCTGCTTGGGCTCTTCTCTAGTTGCAGCGAGCGGGGGCTACTCTCTAGCTGCGGTGCACAGGCTCCTCTTGTTGTGAAGCACGGGCTCTAGCACACGGGCTTCAGGAGTCAGGGCCCGTGGGCTCAGCAGTTGTGGTTCCTGGACTCCAGAGCACAGGCTCAGCAGCTGCGGCGCATCGGCTTAGCTGCTCCAAGGCCCGTAGGCTCTTCCAGGATCAGGGATTGAATCTGTGTGTCCTACGTTAGCAGTTTCTTTAACACTGAGCAACAAGGGAAGCCCTGGCAGCACCAGTTTTGACTTCAGCTTTGAGACTTTGGATGGGGGATGGACTCTTGGCTTGTATCGCAGTGGGGAGAGCCAGGTCATATAAGACGCACCAGTATCCTCCTATGCCAGGGGGATGGGCGGTGTGCACCAGTGTGGAGTTGGCTCTCTGTGCCACCCTGCGAAGAGGGTTCACCATGGCCAGCCACCCCCATTCCCCGCCTTGGCTAACTGTTTGACCAACTCCACTAGTTGGGGTGAGCAAGTGGCTGGGCTCCACGAGCTGGTGGCAGGCTGGGGAGGGGTCTGAGGCTGGCTCAGCAGGTGGCAGACCTGGGCCAGGGACCCTGCCACATCACACTGGTTCCCCTGCAGGCCTGGCTCCCTCCCCTGCCTGTCTCCTCACCCTCTCTGATTCCTTGCTGGCCAGATATCAATTGGCATGGTATCAATTTTAAATGATTCTTTTTCCCTTTTATTTTTTCTTTTCCATTATGATTTAAGAATGATTCTTGGGACCTCCCTGGTGGTCCAGAGATAAAGACTCTGAGCTTCCACTGCAGGGGCATGGATTTGATCCTTGATCGGGGAAGTAAGATCCTGCATGCTGCTGCAAATGGCCAAAAATTTAATTAATTTAAAAAAATGTATTCATTGGCCTTTGGCATATGCACACCAAATGGTCATGGGTGTGACTGTGTTGGGGGAGGGGCTCACCTCTCAATGATGTAGCTATAGTTGTCCCGAAGGGCCACAGGGTCGAGGACTCCGTGGTAACATGCGGAAAGTTCACTGTGGGCAACAAAAGATGGTGAGATGCCGCCTGACCCTGTGCAAGACCGGGGAATCGTTCCCTTTGGCACACAGATTGCCCCCGTTGATTGGATGGGGCATTCTAAGATGCTCCAGGCTCATCTAGCATCTTCCCTGCCCGGCCTAGATTCAGCCATTTCGCCAAGGAGCCCTAATTCCTTGGGTTGGGAAACGATGTTACACTCAGAAATCTGGGAGCTGGGTGTCCTGACTTTTGAGATGATCCTTTCCCTTTTTATCTTTGTACTGTTACCATCTGCGCGTATATCCTTAAGCAACATGGTATCAGCAGGGGCGTTGGTTCTAGGATCTGCCGCAAATAACAAAATCCCAGAATGCTCAAGTCCCATCGTGGGGGCCTCTGTATGCGAGAGTTCTACATCCGCCAGTTCCACAGCTGAAGATTCAGTTAACCTAGAAGGTAAGCACAATCCAGCCACAGCTGGTTAAATCTGTGGATGAGGGACCCGCAGATACAGGGGTCGACTGTAGTTTATTTTTGCCAGATTTTTTTTTCTTTTTTCCATGCTGCGTGCCTTGTGGGATCTTAGTTCCCCAACCAGGGATCGAACCCTCGTTCTCCACAGTGGTGCAGAGTCCTAACAGGACCACCAGGGAATTCCCCTGATTCTGGATTTTTTTTTTTTTTTTTTAAAGAATAGAATCACGCTCTGTGTTCTTTTCTATCTTTTGATTCCATGCCCATGTTTTATGATCCATACAGGTAACCCTGTCTCGTGCCTTTTCACTGCTGTGACATTCCGTTGTATCAAAACCTTTGTACTTGATTTATCCATCCTCCTGTTAATGGCCATTTGAGTAGGCTTGCTTCCACCTTGGAGCTATTAAGAACAAGGCTGCTGAGAACATTCTGGAACCTGGGTCAGTGTAAATGTGCGTGAGTAGAATTGCTGGTGGAAAGATATACATTCTAAAGCAGCTGAAAAAAATACCACCAGCTGTGTCTGGAAGCTCCCGAAGCTGCCAGGGGGTTCCCACCCTTAAGTTCTACTGCTACCGTCCAGGCTTTGTCAGTTTTGCCCCTGTGCTGGTGAATAACCCTCTCTAATGTGTATCCCTTTCGTTTTCATTTTCCTATTGAGGTTGACAACCTTTCTTGCACTTTTTATGTATTGATCAGCCTTTCCCCCCACCCTTTATTTGGGAGTGCCTGTGCAAGCCTCTTGCCCATATTTTTCTCTTCGTTTGTCATTTCTTTTTCCTTTTTTTTGATTCATAGGAATTCTTTATAAATCCTGGATACAAGTCTTTTGTTCATTACATATGTGGCAAATACTGTTCTGACCCTCTTTAGGGCAGAAGCTTTGAAAAGATTGTTTTAAAATGCTTTCGTGCACATATGTTCTAAATACATCATTGACTGATTCAATAAAGCGTTTCCATTTTGGGAGAAAAATGTGGTAAAATCGTCCCTTGAGTTTATTAGTGCCCTTCTGCGGTGAAGTGCTGAGGCTGGCTCTTGCTAGCCATAAAATCCTCAGGAATTTTGTGGGGCAGTAGAGACATGTCGGTAGCAATCAATGGGCTCAGTGGGAGCATTTATACTATAAGAATTGCAAAAGCTACCAAACCAGGCTTCCCACCTACCCAGAACTTGCTGTTGCCCATTTTCCAGCACACCACCGCCTGAAGGGAAAACTATGGTGATCTGACCAATCTTCAGGGTTCTTTTTAAAATTCCATGCTGGTGATTTTTGTTTTTTAAAATATAAGCCACTAATTTAAATTATTTGTTTATTTTTGGCTGCACTGGATTTTCCTGTTCCTAGCTGCGAGTGGACTTTCTCTAGTCGTGGTGAGCAGGGACTACCCTCTAGTTGCAATGCATGGGCTTGTCATCACGGTGGCTTCTCTTGTTGCGGACTGGGGCTTCTAGAACTCACAGGCTTCAGTAGTTGTCTCTCCTGGGCTCTAGATCACAGGCTCAGTAGCGCGGTACACGAGATTAGTTGCTCCTTGGCATGTGGGATGTTCTTGGATCAGGGATCGAACCTGTGTTTCCTGCACTGGCAGGAGGATTCTTTACCACTTAGCCACCACAGAAGCTCCCTTTTCTTCTTCTTCTTCTTTTTTTTTTGGCAATTTCATGCTGGTGATTGTTCTTTTTTAAATGTAAATTATTAATTTTTTAAGAGAAAACTTTAACCCCAAAGTTGCATATTACACACAAACTGAGACATACGTGACTTTTAGCACGGTGCGTACATCCTTACATAAACTCAAATATTTACACAGTTAAAACAACTTCCATTTAACATGTGAACTTTCTGAAATACATAAAAGCATTAATACTTTCCTTGTGTCTCATGGCTGCATTCCCTGTGGTAACTGGAGGCAAAGTTCCCCCAAATGTTCAGCAGGTTATTAAACACAAAAACTCAGCAATTGTAATCAAAATGAAGAACTCAGGGGTTAAAAGGGAGAAAGAGAATGAGCAAAGGCTGAAGGAGCAGAAAGGACAGTTGAATATCACCCAAGTCCGTGGAGGGGAGGGGCAGCCACCTGCGGGAAACTCAAAGTCAATCTATTAGGATTCATTATTGAGCTGTTCCTTATGGAAATGCTAAACATATGCAAAAGTAGACAGCAGCATCACCCACCTTTAGCAACTGTGAAGCAACGGTGACTGTCTCACACCGTCCCTAACCCCCACTTTCCTCTCCCCGCCCCTCGCTTCCACCCTCCCGACACACTCACTTCTGAATGACAATCTTCTTCTCCAGGTCACACCCCACTGAAATGAGCGCCGTCTGCAGGTGGGGAGACATGGGGCAGGGGAGGGGAAAGGGGTAAATGGGGATGCTGACCCAAGCCAGTGAGGACGCCCATAGCCTGGCCCCGGTGAAAGCCCACGAGGGGTTGCACTCAACCCAACAGGGACTGGAGCCCCTGAGCTTGGATGGAGATGCAGTGACCAGGTGCCTGGGACTCACGGAGTCAATCCCTAAGAACCTGCACCAGATATGGGGTGCCACTAAGATCCCCCATTTGATAACTCCCAGCTGGTACACCTGCTCTGAGGATGGTGAGTCCCAAGGCACAGCCCTGGGGAAAATGAAGGGGAGGGGCAGCCACCTTGGCATCTGGGACAGGACGGCATCTATTTCCAGCTCCTGAGTGTGAGCTCAGCCAGCCCCATGGGGAAAGCTAGTGAAGGCCTGCTGCCATTAGTCTGAACAGTAAAGACAAAGAATATGAGATGGCAGAAGTTTGGGTCATACCAGTGGCTTAAGGTCCACACATGAAATTTCTTTGTTGGCGATGTCCAGCGTGATGGTAGATATTGTGGGTCTCTTTATGCTACAAGGCAATGGAGTGTGTGTAACTGTAAAAAGCATCACCGACCCATCCATTCATTTTTCCATTCATCCATCTATCCATCTGTCCACCCATTTGTCTATCCATTCATCCATCCATCCACGCACCTACCCATCCATCCATTCATTTCTCCATTCATTCACTCATCTTTTCATTCATTCAGTCCCGAATATTGGCGAAGAACCATGGGCTCAGACATGGTGGCACCCCCCCTCTCTCTAGTTTCTACCTCTTCTTGAGTCAGTTTTTTAAATTGATATATAATAGCTTATTGAAAAGAACACCTGAGCCCCAATTTTATTATCACCTTGCTGCATATAATGTTTTAACATCATTCTTTTAACAGCTTCTGTATCCACACTTTTTTCTAAAACCCCAAACTCCTAATCCATCCCTTCTTCCCAACCAGCCTCCCCCACTCAGCAGCAAGTCTGTTCTCTGTGTCTGAGTCTGTTTCTGTTTTGTAGATAGGGTCATCTGTGTCATATTTTAGATTCCACAAGTAAGTCATATCATATGCTATTTGTCTTTCTCTAAAGAGTTTTTAATCATTCTTGCTTTACCGCCCTTGGACTAGGGGAGCTTGAATCTTGGTCCTGCTTTCCCCAGCTCCTGCTAAGGGAACCCTACAGAGACCCTGGGGCCACCTGCCACTACCATCCAGGTGATGACATACCTGGAGGTGAAGTTGGGGTCGGCCCTGCCCCAGTGGTGCTGTTGCTTCAGGGAAATGTTCTGTGGAACCAAGAGAGAAAATGCAAAATGCAGCTACCACTGTGGGACAGCCCCAGGCTGGTCCTGGAACGGGGTTCAGGAGGAGGGCAGGACCAGGTGGGGGATGGAGGGGTGTGGGGGAGTTGGGAGGAGCAGCCTGGGAGCCATCCAGCCCATCTCTGGTTCTAATTTCCTGCTAGAAGTTCATGGAAATGGCCCCTCTTCCCAAGCTCCTTCATTCCCTCGCTGCCTCTGTCCTGGGGACCCACAGTGGGGTGTGAATCAGTTTCCCCTCCTATTTAACTGTGATGTGACAAGGTCTGGTGCAAAGAGTTTGTTGGGGTCTGGGGTCAAGTCAAGACTTCCTGGTGTGACCCTGGCTGTGGCCTGAAGGTCACCCAGACCCCCATTTAAGTCAAGCCCCGCCCTGCGGCCTGTTTTGCCTCCTGATGCCTCCTCCCATCCCTCCTCGGGTGGACTGTCACCTGCTTAGGTGGGGAAGAGGCAGGGGCTTCTTCATACTCTGCAGCACCTTATCTGAGTGTTTGTAAGGGAAGGATGATGGACGGAGGTCAGACCTTGAGGGACATCATCAGATGACCCTTGGCAGCTGCAGGTCAAGGCCGAGGCCCTCAGCCTGAAGATCCGGGTTTGGTGGGGGTGGGGGGAAGGGTAC
>SJYQ01026762.1:15720-37359 GCA_006410935.1 Redunca redunca
GGGTACGCGGGGTGGGTGCGGGACAAAGAGCTCACCAGTCTGTGCTTGATGTTGCCTTCGTAGGTGTAGCCGTCCTCATACATGACCGCCTGCAGCCCCAGGGAGTGGGGGTTGCTCACCATTACCTGGGGTGGGGCGGGGGATGGAAACGGGAAGGGAGACGCATGCGCTGTACGGGCGCTGACAGGAGCGGAAGGGCGCCGTTTGGGGGCGCAACCACCGGTGACCCCAGTGCCCCTTCGGACTGAAGACCCAGCTTGCTCCGCAAATACTACTGCAGGTTCGATCCCCAAATATGCCCCTCTTGTCATACACACCCCCTAACTGTGGCTCTGAGGCCCTCTGTGAGGACAGCCTGGGGCTGAAGTGCCGCAAGACCCAGACTGGTCCCTCGGGCGCGGAGAGGCTCGTCCTGTGCAGGGAGAGGGCTTGAGGGGTACGGGTGAGAGCAGGGCAAGATCCGGCGGCCAGGACAGCTCCTCTCTCCGGCCCTGGCCCCAGCTGACTGGACATCCCCTGGAATCTTACATTGGTCCACTCCCGTTTTCAGCTTGATTGCTTGCACCCAAGGGTCTGGGTTTGGACACCTGGGTTTCAGGTCCAGGGATGCCCGCTTTTTCTCAGGCGTGCCCTGTAGGCAGGAAAGCCAGTGCTGGCTGAGCTGGGAGGAAACGGCGTTTTTGGAAAGGGTCTGGGGCAGCTCCGAAGGGGGTTGGAGGACCCGCATAGCGGTATAGAGAAAGGAGGCAGGGTGGGCAGAGGGACAGCCATGGCCAGACACCTGGATGCTGGTGTCTGGAGGAAGAGGAGAAGTCTCTGGGGGCTTCATGAGCCAGTGTCTCTCTGGGAGGATGCTAGGGAATTTCCAGAGCCTGGGAACTGTGGGCACAAGACATGAGGCCAAGGATGGCAGATGTTAAGAGACACTTGTCAAACAGATAAAGTGTCCTTACTAGTGGTACAGGCAACATGCCTGGCTGGGGTGTCATTAGGGCCGTCAACTCCAACTGGCTGTTCAGGTCAATGGTATACATTTTGTTTTCAAAGTCTCCCTGCAGAAGTTCCAGCTAAATTATGTTTAAAAAGACAAAACAAAGAATCCATCAATCTTTGGATCAATTAAACCTCTGTTCCCCAAAATACAGAGCAGGTGGGGGGTCCCTAGGGATGGACCCTTTCAGCCAGGGCTGTCACTCAAGCCACTCCCCACTAGACCCTGCACCCCCAGAAAACCCTGGAGGTCTCCCTAGTCACAGCCCTTTTTCTCTCCAGAAGTAGCCTGCCCCACTCCCGGCCTGACTTCTGCAGTAATCGCTTACTTGTGTTTCTTCCTAGAATGATTTTTATGTCTTTATTTAACTGGAGGATAATTACTTTACAATACTGTGATGGTTTTTGCCATACGTCAGTATGTATCGGCCATAGGTATACATGTGTCCCCTCCATCCTGAGCCTCCTTCCCACCTCCCTCCCCATTTCCCTAGGGCTTCCCTAGGTGCACAGTGGTAAAGAAGCCACCTGCTAATGCAGGAGACATGAGACTCAGGTTCGATCCCCAGGTTGGGAAGATCCCGTGGAGTAAGTAGGGAATGGCAACCAGCTCCAGTATTCTTGCCTGGAGAATCCCAGGGCCAGAAGAGCCTGGCGGGCTACAGTTTAGGTGGTCACAAAGAGCTGGACACCACAGCACAGCACAGTGCATGCCCAGATGATGTAACTTAGTTTTTCTGTTTGTAAACATTGTCCTTTTCAGTCTCTTTCAACCTAGTTTTCCCTCCCTTCCTTTCTTTTTCATTTCTTTCCTAGGCATCTTTAAAAAAGAAAAAATGTATCTAGCAGCGCCGGGTCTTAGTTGTGGCACATGTGATCTTATATCTAACTTGCTGCACAGGGAATCTTTAGTCATAGCATGTGGGATCTAGTTCCCTGACCAGGGATTGAACCCAGAGCCCCTGCTTTGGGAGGGTGGGGTCTTAGCCACAGGACCACCATGAAAGTCCCTCTATGCCATTGAACTGTAGATTTCCCATCGTCTGGATTTTCCCTGGTGAGCCTGAACACCCGTTCCTCCATGCTCTGCCTTTTCTGGCAGATTGGCAGCTGGATCCATCAGATTAGGGCAGAACTGAGATGGGAGAGCCAGTGGGTGGGTGATCCATCTTCTGTTGGTGGCACCTAACGGCCGACTGTCTCTCTTTTCCAACATTGAGCATCAGCGCAGGGCAATAGACTATCATTTTGTTTTCAAATATTCACCAGAATAATTTTATGAGGAGACCCTTTCCCTGTGCTGTTTGCTGACTCAAGAGGAGGTGTGAAGGAGAAGTGGAGAAACTGCATCTTGTCTTTTTTTAACCTGGTTTTTGAGATCGTGTGTTGGCTGCCTGGTGTCCTAGGAAGAGAACCAACAAGTGGCTTCTGGTTCCAGACCTGGGGTTGATAAGGGATGACACAGTTAACTGAAATGTTCTGTCCTGGCAACAGGACTCATCACTGCCCATGTGCATCCTGGTCTCCTGGTGAGGGTAGTGGTGGTGAAGGCGGAGGTTCCTCCAACGCTGAGTGGCTGTCTCACCATCCAGACTCTGTTCTTTAAAAGTGAATCAATGACTTCCCTGGTAGTCCAGTGGTAAAGAATCCACCTGCCAACTGCAGGGAACATGTGTTCTGTCCCTGGTTCAGGAAGATCCCACCTGCTGAGGGAGCAACTAAGACTGTGCGGCACAATTACCGAAGCCTGTGCTGCACAGCCCGTGCTCAACAAGACAGGCACCTGCAGTGAGAAGAGAGCAACTCGAGAGTAGCCCCAGTAGCACCATCATAGAAGGATATTTTGGACAAAATGTGCTTGACTGGGCTTCCCTGGTGGCTTCAGTGGTAAAGAAGCTGCCTGCCCATGTAGGAAACATGGGTGTGATCCCTGATCCAGGAAGATCCCACCTGCCGCTGAGCAACTAAGCCTGTGCACCACAATTATTGAGCCTGTGCTCTAAAGCCCGGAAGCTGCAACTACTGAGCCCACGTGCTACAGCTACTGAAGCCCAAGGGCCCTAGAGCCTCTGCTCTGCAACAAGAGAAGCCACCGCAACAATAAGCCTGAGCACTGCGATTGGAGTGACATCCCCGCTCGCCGTAACTAGAGAAAAGCCCGAGCAGTTAAGAAGACCCAGCACGGCCAAAAAAATAAATAATTTTTTAAAAATGGCTTTTTTTTTGGTTTCTCATTCCACTGATTGCTGTGGATCCAAAGGCCCTTTGGAAATGGACGGTCTAATATCTTTCTGGAAACTGACCTTCTCCCCACCCCAAGTCACGACCACATACTTTGCAGGTGCCAGCCTGGAGTTGGAGATCCATGAAGAGGGCTTGGATATTCAGGAGGCACTTCTGGAAATCGAAAGCTGGAAAGAGGACGTCAGGAAGCGGGGTCAGTATTTCCAGCAACCCCACGTCAGTGAACATCAGGACCGCCTCTTGGGACCAGATGTTTTGGTCTGTAAACTAAGAGAAGAGTAACTTCTGAGATCAGCTCATTCTCATTCTTTTTTGAGGATTTAACTTTTTCCTTATGGTTCATATTTACAGAAGGTAGGCCAAAAAAACAAAAGTCTAAGAAACCCCATGGTCTTTGCTGCAGTCCGTGAGGTCACAAAGAGTCAGACACGACTGAGCAACTAAACAAGAAACCAAAAAGGCCAAGCAAAGTCTTAGATACCCTTTGTTGAGACACCTACTTTTCAGGTTGTCAAATTAATTAAAATTCATGTTATATTATCATTATTGCTATTAAATGACTAACTGCTATTTTAATAACTAGAGCAATTTCTTTATAAAAAGGATCAGATGTTTGAGAACAAGACTGTTAGTCCTTAACAACTGAGTAACATCGGGATTTTACCCACTTTGATTACAGAATTCGACTGGATTCCCAGGCTGCCATAATATAAATTATTCTCTTGAGTTAAAACTGCCAGTTCATTTTCATCTAGGGAAAGCCAAACAAGACAGAACAAAAATTGAAACAGGGGTTGTTTCCATGGACAGAAGTACAAACATATTAAATATTAAAGTTTAAAAAGTTACCCCAAGTCCCATCATACAGATCAGGGGTCAGCAAGTTTCTTCTGTAAAGGACCAGATGGAAAAAATGCTCTGCTTTGCTGGTCATGTGATGTCTGTTACAAGTATTTGGCCCTGGGAAAGCAGCTTATGGACACTTTGTAGATGGATAGACAGGACTATGTGCCAATAAACCTTTATTTAAAACCCATGGTGGGTCATGGGCCATGGTATGCTAACCCCTGACATAGGTACCACAGTTAGCATTTTAGTAAACATGCTTTTCAGTAGCTTTATATACTTAGGGATCATATTCTGGGACCCTTTAAGCTGCTCTGTAATTTTTCTTTTTTTTAATAGCACAAGTTGAGTATTTTTCACTCTGTGTACTTATTCTTAATTGAAGTAGAGTTGAAATGTATGTTTATTTCCTTCCATACACGTGAGTGTAGTTGACCCTTTGGCATTCTGTTACTTGGATGAATCATAACTTTATGTAACCAATGCTCCACTGATGAGCGCAGGTTGTTTCTGATCTTTGGCAGATACAGAGTTCTAAGGATCACAAGATATTCTTAAAAAGCTTTTGGAGTTGTTGCTGTTGCACTGTGTGAGATGCAGGATCTTAGCTCCCCAGCCAAGGATCAAACCCATGCCCGTCCTGCATTGGCAGCAGTCTTAACCACTGAACAAGGAAAGTCCCATTAAAAGTTTTCATGAGAAGGGGTGGCAAGATCCAATGTGTATTTTTATTTTGTTTAAAAAAGACAAGGGCGTTTCCTGCTTGTCCCAGTGGTTAAGAATTCAACTGCAATGCAGTGGACATGGGTTCAGTCCCTGGCCTGGAAGATCCCACATGCCATGGAGCAACTAAGCCCGTGAGCCACAAGGACTGAGCCCAGACAGCCAGAGCCCGCGCTCCACAAGAGAAGCGCTGCGATGAGAAGCCCGAGCCCAAAACTACAGAGCAGCCCCCAGCTGCCGCAACTAGAGAAAAGCCTGCGCGGCAGTGAAGAGCCAGCAGGGCCACGAATAAATAAACGAACATCTTAAGAAAAGGGAAATTTGGACATAGACACAACACAGACAGGAGATGGAAGGAGACAGAGGGGGAAAACGGCCACCTGCAAGCCAAGAAGAGAGGCCTCCAAAGAACGCAGCCCTGCCGACACACTGATTGCGAACTAAGAGCCTCGGCCCCAGGGAGCAGAGCCTGTCTGCTGTTCTGAGTCACCCAGTTTTGCACTCCCCTGATGGTATGGTGGTTAAGACTCTGCGCTCCCACTGCAGGGAGCTCGGGTTCAATCCTTGCTCTCGGAACTAAGATCCCACATGCCCTGAGAAGTGGCCAAAATAATAATAATAATTCACCCACTTTGTGGAGGTTTGTTAGAGCAGTCCCAGCAAACGACATCCAACTGACATTCCATTTCATTGCAAAAGGGCACAGAGGTTTCTGCCCCGAGTTGTTCTAGAACATGTGATAATTGTGTTTTGTTTGTTTTGGCCAGGAGGGATCTGGCGGTAGGGGTGGGGCGGTGTGTGTCAAGAGTGAATCAGTCAGGTTTGAAGCGCTTCTAGAAAGCTACCCGGGGGTCGGGGACATACTGGCAGCAACGCTGTGGATGGTGATGTTGGCTTTGACAATGGAATTATACAAGATGCGTTGTCCTTCTCGCACCTGGACAGATTCGACCAGCTGACCTAGGAGACAACGGGGTAAATCCAGAGAGACCTGTGCGCTTGTCGGCAAGAGGGTCCCCTGCCGCCCACACAGCCCCTTGATTCTTTACTCAAAGGAAAATGCGGCCACGAGATGCAATGCTGTAAAATATCGCATGGAAGACATTAGGTTTAAGAAAATGTGACCTCTCCACCCCGCCTAAATCTCAAAGTAAGAGCTCTTAGGGATGGACTGGATACCAGATGAACTTTAGGATGCCTCTTACTGTACAGGTAACATGTAATCAGGCAGAACTTTCTTTCTGGAGTGGGTGCCCCCTGCATGGCCAGGCCAGCCCTAGGCCCTTCTCTTGCATTAGAAGGAAATAGCCATACTCAGGTGGCCTAACTGGTACTGGGGAGCATGCTGTGATTGAAGGGGCTCTGGCAGCCACAGCTGTGCCCAGAGGTCCTTGACAGCACCTTCTAGGGGGTTGCCTTTTGCTTCTCTCCTGGGACTCATGTGTCCTAGGCCTCAAAACAAGATCTGCAGTTCTTGGATGTGGCCCCTCTGCCCTCAGGGTCTGGTGACTTTCAGAACCTGCCTATAGGGCCTAAATGTCCCAGGTGGCAGAAAGTGGGGGTTGGGGGTTGCAATGAAGATGGCAAGGTAAGAATCAGCTTGTCATGGTCCACTAAAGTCGAGGGAGAGGGAAAAACAGCCCCTTGCACTGGCCATGCCCCAAGCCTGGGCCTTGCTCACCTGAGTTTCTGGAAACCAGCAGGTTCTTCTCAGACCAAAAGATAAGGATGCCTTTAAGGCCTGGGGCGATGAGCATGTCAAGGGTCCTGTCATAGTCAAAGGGCAGTCCAAAGCTGCGGTTCAAGGGACGGTCAGAGTAGCTGAACATGGCCTGAAAGAAAAATACTCAATCTTGAGCGAGAAAAGAAATCGCCAAGGGGACTCCCCTGGCGGTCCAGTGGTTATGACCCTGCGCCCACAGGTTGTATCCAGAGCCTGATTCCTCGGCCATTATTATATTCTTAGGATTTCCAGAGTCTGGGAGTGTCTGTTATTCACGACGGGACCCTGGCAGTTTGTGCAGGTGCTTGAGGGGACTCTGGATGGGGGGATGGCCCCATGTGATTAGAGGGCGGGCCTCTTAGCTACCAGGCGGCAGCCCAGCCCCTGGGAGCTTCCTGATTCCTGGGCCTCCCCCAGATTTCAGAGTCACACACTTTGTTCAGGAATTTTGCAGCAGGGGTACCAACGTACTTTAATCTTTGCCTGACTTAATAGTTTTTCTTCAACTGCACTTTGCATGAACTGATTCCTTTACTTAGTCTTATCCTAAATGATACCTGTGAGGTCATGGTTTCCATGTCCCGATTTTCTGAACCCATGTGAAAATAATCATTTAAAAAAGGGGTGACACAAGGCATGTAACTGGCCTCGGGTGCCACCAGTGACACAGGCACCTTATCTTATATTCCTACTGAAGTATTGCTGAGTGCATGGCTGAATGAGATAATGAAGGTGGGTGGTGGGTGTGTGGGTGGGTAGAAGGGTAGATGGATGAGTAAGTAGATGGATGGATGGATGAGTGGATAGATGAATGGGAGAGTGGATGGATGAATGGATGGGTGCATGGATGGATGGATAAGCAGGTTAATGGATGGATGGAGGGACAGATAAGTGTTTTGTTGGGTGAGTAGGTGGGGAGGTAGGTGGATGGATAAATAGATAAATGGAAGGATGAATAGAGATGGATGAATGGATGGAAGAGTAGGTGGGTAGATACGTAGATGGGTAGGGGAATGGATTAATAGGTAAATGGGAGAATGGGTAGAAAGGTGGATGGATGTATAGATAGGTGGATGAGTGGGTGGATGGATACATGGATGGACAGGTGAATCAAAAGCTAGATGGATTTCAGATATGAAAATCTAAGTGCCAGTCTATGTCCGATGCAGGATGCAGGATGCTTGGGGCTGGTGCATGGAGAGGACCCAGAGAGATGGTATGGGGTGGGAGGTGGGAGGGGATTCATATTTGGGAACGCATGTACACTCGTGGTGAATTCATGTCAATGTTTGGCAAAACCAATACAGTATTGTAAAGTAAACTAAAGTTAAAATAAAAATTAAAAAAAAAAAGCCAAGAGTAACACACACACAAAAAAAAGAAAATCTAAGTATGAGTTTTGACAAAAACCTGTTTTGGGGTAAAGGTCAACAAAGTGGTTCTTCCCAGTTCAAATGGTACTTACCATCTGTTTGTCAACAAGAAGCAGCCCAACCTGTGACAAAGAGTGAAAGGAAAAGATCCCCCCGAAGGTCCCGACTAGCTCTGCCTGTGAGACAAACAGAATACTGCATGTAAGTAAGATCATCAATGTACTTCCTTTATAACTTAACTCTAGATTAGCTAGTAAGCTAAAAGGAAGGAAAGTCTTTTTTATTATGAGTTTTTAAATTATGATCTGTTTCCCCTCTGTAGCATTGAGAGAGTCATTTCCTAGGCAGATTGATTAAGAATTCCAGGGTCCTCAAGAAGGAGAAAGGGGTCTGGAAGGACAAACTTTTTTTCCCTCTACATTCCTTCAGTCCACCACCAGTGAAGTTGCTCAGTTGTGTCCAACTCTTTGTAATCCCATGGACTGTAGCCTACCAGGCTCCTCCACCCATAGAATTTTCCGGGCAAGAGTACTGGAGTAGGTTGCCATTTCCTTCTCCAGGGGATCTTCCGGACCCAGGGATCAAACCCAGGTTTCCCCCATTGTAGGCAGATGCTTTACCTTCTGAGCTGCTGCTGCTGCTGCTACTGCTGCTAAATTGCTTCAGTCGTGTCTGACTCTGTGCAATCCCATAGACGGCAGCCCACCAGGCTCCCTCGTCCCTGGGATTCTCCAGGCAAGAACACTGGAGTGGGTTGCCATTTCCTTCTCCAACGCATAAAAGTGAAAAGTGAAAGTGAAGTCACTCAGTTGTGTCCAACTCTTATCGACCTCATGGACTGCAGCCTATCAGGCTCCTCTGACCATGGGATTTTCCAGGCAAGACTACTGGAGTGGGTTGCCACTGCTTAGTCAATTACACAATTCAGTTTAAACTCTGTACTAGGGATTATACAACAATAATGTATCTGGCTGGAGGACAGTTTCTCCTTCCTGAAAACCTTCTGACTAATCCTGATATCTTAGAATGTATATCATGGGAGTGGGTCTGGTAAAATTTTCACAAACTTGAGGCATTCTTTTGATTCATTGTAATAACTAATTAAAAGGTATATAATTCCACTGCTAACACTAGCAAGGGGGTACTCTTTCTGCCCCCTTCTGATGTCTGTGTCAGAAGCTTTCTCTGTCCCTTTTATACTTTCAGTTCAGTCAGTTCAGTTCAGTTCAGTCGCTCAGTCGTGTCCGACTCTTTGCAACCCCATGAATCGCAGCATGCCAGGCCTCCCTGTCCATCACCAACTCCCAGAGTTCACTCAGTCCATCGAGTCAGTGATGCCATCCAGCCATCTCATCCTCGGTCGTCCCCTTCTCCTCCTCGACCCCAATCCCTCCCAGCATCAAAGTCTTTTCCAATGAGTCAACTCTTCGCATGAGGTGGCCAAAGTACTGGAGTTTCAGCTTTAGCATCATTCCTTCCAAAGAAATCCCAGGGTTGATCTCCTTCAGAATGGACTGGTTGGAATAAAACTCTATTACACAAAAGCTCTGAGCGATCAAGCCTCATCTCTGGCCCCGGACTGAATTCTTCTCTTCTGGAGGCCAAGAATCCTGGTGTCTTTCATGGCTCAGCAACAACCTTTCAGCATCTAGGGCAGAACTCTGAATGAAGACAGCTTGGTGTGGGGTGCTTGAGGAAGTGGGGTGACCCAGACTCTGAGATGCCTGCCTAAATCCCTCATTCCTGCCTCGGTTCCTCAGTCCTGATCTTTGGCTGGGCAGAAAAGTGCCCATTGGTAGGCATGTTGGAGCATGAGGCCAGGACCCCAACCTATGGACAGTGGGACAAGTTGCCATGGCAACCCACCTGGCTCCCCCACCCCTCCCCGGACATCTTTCAGGTAAGAGAGAAAGACTACCATCTTATTTAAGCCTCTGGTGCTTGGTTGTGTTTGGGTGTGTGTTGGGGGCGGGGTGCGGGGTGGTATTTCTATTATATACAGTGTTATGGACCAAATGGTGTCCTCCTCCAGTTCATAGGTTAAAACCCCAACCCCCTGTCTTAGTCTGTTCAGGCTGCTACAACAAAATATCAGAGACTGAGTGGCTTATAACAACAGAAAGGCTGGAAATCCAAGACCAAGGGACCAGCATGGTCAAGTGAGGGCCTTTTCCTGGGTTGCAGACTTCTTGGTGTGTCCTCATATGTAGGAATGGGGTGAGCTGGCTCTCTGGGGCCTCTTTTTAAAATTGTTGTATTTTGGCTGATCTGGGTCCTTACAGCACACAGGCTTCCTCTAGTTGCAGAGCACTGGCTGTAGAGCTCAAAGGCTCAGTGGTTGCAGGATACAGGCTTAGTTGCCCCGTGAAATGTGGGATCTTAGTTCCCCAGCCAAGGACTGAACCTGCGTTCCCTGCACTGGAAGGTAGATCCTTAACCACTGGACCACAGGGAAGCCCTTCTGGAGTCTCTTTCATAAGGGCACTAATTCCATCCGTGAGGGCTCCACTCTCATGAGCTAAGCACCTTCCAAAGGCTTCTAATACAGATCACATCTGGCATTAGGATTTCAACCTATGAACTGGGGTGGGGGAAGGGGGGGCACAAACATTCATAGAACCTCCAAAATGATAGTATTTGGAGGTGGGGTCTTTGGGTAGTGATTAAATCTAGATGAGGTCAGGGTGGGATTAGTGCCCTGATAAAAAAAGACACCATGAAATTAAAAGATGCTTGCTCCTTGGAAGGAAAGCTACGACAAACCTAGACAGCATACTAAAAAGCAGAGATATCACTTTGCTGACAAAGGTCCATATAGTCAAAGCTGTGGTTTTTCAGTAGTCATGTATAGATGTGAGAGTTGGACAGTAAAGAAGGCTGAGCACTGACAAATTGATGCTTTCAAACTGTGGTGCTGGAGAAGACTCCTGAGAGTCCCTTGGACTGCAAGGAGCCCATGTCTTCTGCATTGCCAGGTGGATTCTTCACCACTGAGCCACCAGGGAAGCCCCTGTTTGTTCATTTTCTTACCACATTGAACATACATGTCTTTCCTGGGCGTACTTCTGAAATCTGTATCCTTGGGAGTTTGAGAAATAGATGTTGGCCTGAGATATCTGATCTCCATGCAAATAAGCAAAAACCGAGTTACTTATATCCTGGAAGAACACACACATAAAACAGTTACTTTAAAAGGAGATAAAAGGTGGAATGGGGTGGCAGCTGGGGAGATGTTCTTTAAGTAGGTAGATAAATTCTGGAGGTCTAATGCACAGTATAGTGATCACAGACAATACTAGATTAGAAACTTCAAAGTTGCTAAGAAACCAGATCTTGGTTATTCCCACCATAAAAAAGAATGATAATTTCATGACATGATATTGTGGTAATCAACGGGAATATGTAAATGTAGCAAATCAACACATTGTATACCTTAAATTTACACAATGTGGTATGTCAATTGCATCCCAATTTAAAAAGGGGGTGGGGGAGAGAAAAAATAGGGGGGGAAAAAAGGGACTTCCTGGGCAGTCCAGTGGTTAAGACACGGTCTTCTACCACAGTGGGTGAGGGTTTGCTCCCTGGTTGGGGAACTAAGATCCTGCAAGTGACAAAAATAAAAACATGAGTTTTTTAAAAAAAATTAAAAGGGAGTGGGGAGACAGATGCCAATGATCACATTCCTATGCATTTCTCCCAGAGAAATGAAAACTTGGTGTCCACACCAAAAAGCTACATGAACATTTCTAGTGATTTTATTTATAAAAGCCAAAAAGTGGAAACAACCCCATTCTGGTACATCCATGCCATGGAAAATTACTCAGCAATGGAAAGGAACAGACTAATGACATATATGCAACAAACTGGATGAGTCTCCTGAGAATTTTGCTGAGAAAAGCTAGTCTCCAAAGGTTTCATATTGTATGACCTCATTTATAGAACATTCTTGAAATGATACAATTAGAGAGATGGAGAACATTAGTGTTTGCCAGGGGCTAGGGCAGGGTAGGGAGGTATGGAGAGCTTTGGGGCCATGGAACAGTTCAATATTTTATTTTATTATTACTGTTATTGTTTTTACTTTTCGGCTGTGCCATGCAGCTTTCGGCACTTTAGTTTCCCAGCCAGGGATTGAACCTGTGCCCTGTGCAGTGGAAGCACACAGTCTTGACCACTGGACCACCAGGGAAGTCCCCAGTTCAGTATTTTGATGGCAGTAGCAGTTCTCTGACTTGACACAGTTGTGCCCATATCGATTTCCTGTTTGTATCACTGTAGTTAGTTATGTAAGATGTAACCACTTGGGGAAACCAGCTGAGGGATACATGGGACTCTGTATAATTTCTTCAACTACCTGCACACCTATAATTATTTCAAAATAACACATTGAAAAAAAAGATGAATATATTCAGTGTGCCAGCCAGATGAGCCCCTCCCATCTCTCAGGTCCTCTTCTGAACCCAGTGAGATAACACAGCCCGAGTCCATCACACTCCCAGCCCTCAAGGCTTACTCTGTCCTTATTTCCATTCATAATTATCTCTGCTCACAGCAGAGTAGAAAATGAGATAATGGCACATGGTACTCACCATGCAGAATGAATTTCCACTGTAACAACAGTTGTCACCAGATACATGTGAAACAGGGTGTTGTATGCCTGAAAGTAAAAGGGAACTGAGATGTCCTCTGAGTTCCCTGGAGGTTCCGAGAGAGAAGGTTAGAGCGGGGCTTCCCACCCTCCCCACTGACATCTGTGGCCAGACTTCTCGGTTAGGGGGCTCCTGGACACTGCAGAATGTTTCACAGCATCCTGCTTCTGTTGTTGCTGTTCAGTTGCTAAGTTGTGTCCAACTCTTTCTGACCCCATGGACTGCAGCACACCGGGCTCCTTTGTCTTCTACTGGAGTTTGCTGGAGTTTCCTCAACGTCATGTCCACTGAGTAAGTGATGCTATCTAACCATCTCATCCTCTGCTGCCCCTTTCTCCTTTTGCCTTCAATCTTTCCCAGCATCAGGGTCTTTTCCAAGGAGTCAACTCTTCACATCAGATGACCAAAGTATTGGAGCTTCAGCTTCCTGCTTCTACTGACTTATTTAGCTTACTAAATCACTTATATAGTGACTTATTTGACCAGTGTCACTCTCCTCTAGTCTTTATTTTTAAGATTTCTTTTTGATGTGGATCATTTTGTAAAGTCTTGATTGAATTTGTTACAATATTCTTCTGTTTTATGTTTCTTGGCCATGCAGCATGTGGGATCTTAGCTTCCCAACCAGGGATCAAATCCCCATCCCCTCCACTGGAAATCAAAGTCTTAACCACTGGACCACTAGGGAAGTCCCTTTCCTCCAGTCTAGACAACTAAAAATGTCTCCTGACATTGCCAAGTGTCATCTAGGGGTGAGGGGTAAACTGACCCCCAAAATAGCACGAAGGGCGCCTTTCTCTGAGCAAGGCATTCTTTGTTTCTGAAGGAGAAGCTTCAGTTCCAAAGGAAATACACATGTGGCCAAAAGCATATGAAAAGATGCTCAGCATCACCAGTCCTTAGGGAAATGCCAAGCAAAGCCACAGTGAGACCCCCAGCTCACTCCCATTAGGGCAGCTACCATGACAGAATCGGAAGACAAGTGTTGGTGGCAAAGGCGAAGAACTTGGAACCCTTGTGCACTGCTGGTGGGCATGCAAAATGGTGTGGCCAGTGTGGAGGGTCCTCAAAAATGGGGAAATATGAGCCAGCAATTCCACTTCCAGGTACATACCTTCCCCCGAATTAAAAGCATGGTCAAACCAGCATTATTCACAATAACTAAAACATGGAAGCAGCTTGAGTGTTTGTTGACAGATAAATGGATTAAAAAAAAAAGGGGCCTAAGGACTCCCCTGGTGGTCCAGTGGCTAAGACTCTGCACTCCCAATGCAGGGGGCCCAGGTTCGATCCCACATGTGGCAACTAAGACCTGGTGCAGCCAAATAAATAAATTAAAAAAAAAAAAGAGTAGGCCAGCTGATGTCTTGGAGGCAGATGTGTGTTTGTGTTGAATGTGACCCTTTGATGAGATGAGCCTAAGCCTGGCCCCCAGGCTGCCTGGCTTCACTTGGGTTATACATTCTCTGTGGGCCATTCACGCTGCGTTTGCATGGCACCTCAGCCACCGGGCTTGAAACCTTCCAGCTGTCAATCACTAACCATCATCAATCAGTCACTTCCTGGAGGGACAGCCTGGAACACAGTGATGAGACACGTAAGCCAGAGACCAGGGCAAGGCTCGGCTCTTCTTCTGTGCTTCTCTTTCCCTCCAGCGGGGAGCGGGGTGCTGGGACTGACTCTCCATCCAGAGCTTAGCAAGCTACCCCACAGGCGCTGTGGTGATGGACTGCGGGGCTCCATCTTGTTGGAGGAAGCGGGGATCACAATTTTTCACCACCAGGAATACAAGCGGAGCAGAAGGATAACAGATTGCAAGATGGCAGTATACCACCTCACTGGTTCTCCACTAAGGGAATTTCAACCCCCAGGAAACTGGGTGATGTCTGGGGACATGCTTGTTGTCACGACTCAGTTGAAGGGGGGTCCTGGCATCCAGTGGGTGGGGGCATAGTTGCTTCCCCCCAGCCCCACCCAGAGAATGCCGCATCCCCTGTGTCAGCAGGGCCGGGCCTGAGAAACCGAGTACTGACGTGTTTCTCACCAACGGGGGCACCTGTCCTCGTTCCCTGGAAGGGACGGGCCATCCCTGTCTGTCCTTCCTCTTCTCTAGAAAGTACCATCTCCCTTTTCTTCACTGGACCCCGTCTCCTTGCCTCCTCCACCAGGGTTCTTGCTTTCTCTGTCCTTAAAGCCTGGGCTTCTCCACTGTTTCCCGTCCTGAAGGTGACATTTGTGGGACTGTATATGCACCCCACTCAGGCATCGTGGACCCATCCTCTGCCTTCCCCAGCCCTCCCTGATTTCCTCACCATCCCAGCTCCTGCTGAATCCTCTTACTGTCCCAGTCAGTGAGAGCAGATTTTTGTGGCTTGTCACCACAATCCCCAATGGAAACACTCAGTCCCCAATCTGTGGGATCGGGGCTTAGCCCAACTCTCACTGAATCACAAAGGATCATGTAGGGAATTCCCTGGCGGTCCAGTGGTTAGCACTGGCCACTTTCACTGCCTGGGGCTCAGTTCAATCCCTGCTCTGGAAACTAAGACCCCTCAAGCTGTGCAGCACGGCCAAAAAAAAAAAAAAAAAGGACAGCGTAATGTCCAGGGACCGATGTCCCAGTAGCAGCATTGTCTGTAACTTCCAAAACTTTTCTTTGATGTTGGCCAAGCGCAAACAAAGTTTTTAAAAAATACAAAATATAGGGACTACCCTGGTGGTCCATGGTTAAGCATCTGCCTTCCAATGCAGAGGACGTGGGTTTGATCCTGGATTGGGGGACTAGATTCCACTTGCTGAAGAGCAACTAAGCCTGTGCACCATAACTCCAGGGAAGCCTACGCACCACAACTAAGATCCCAAGCTTGGCCACTGAGAGCCAATGCAGCTAAATAAATATTTTAAAAGTTGCAAAATACGCATACCTGTAGATGCAGTCCAGAAGTTGGCTTCATAATCATAAACGTAGACTTTTTGATTCACTACTAACAGTAATACTGAACCAGCAAAATGTGCGGACGTCACTTCCGGTGTGCCAACCTAAGAATATGATATATACTACGATATCAGTATGTGCAGCTTTTCAAACATCGAATTCAGAAAGCAGTACTTCTAAACAGGCATCCCAGGAAAGTTTAGGTTAGTGAGAGTTGTTCGGGGTCCTAGATACTGGGAACGGTGCATCCTGGGGATCAGCTGAAAGTGGAACTGGGAGGTTGGTATTAGTGTTGGGTGTCCCTGGGAGTACCCACATTCACTCCATCTCCTCCCATATCAAAACCTTCTCTGTGGGGACTTCCCTGCCGGCCCAATGGTTAAGAATCTGCCTTCCAATGCAGCGGACCCAGGTTTGATCCCTCGTTGGGGAAGCTAAGATGCCACATGCCATGGGGCAACTAAGCCTGTGGGCCACAACTAGAGAACCTGCTTGCTGCAACTAGAGAGAGGCCCACGTGCTGCAATGAAAGATCCCACTTGCTGCAAGTAAGACTCGACGTATTGTTCTGTGTCTGTATCTCCATTGCTGCCTTGTAAACAGGTTCATCAGTACTATCTTTCTAAATTCCATAAGCAGGCATTAATATACAATATTTGTCTTTCTCTTTCTTACTTCACTTTGTATAATGCGGGTCTAGGTTTCTCCACCTCATTAGGACTGACTTGAATGTGTTCTTTCTTTTTTTTAATAGCTGAGTAATATTCCATTGTATATATGTACCACAATGGCAGTTCCGTTAAAAACTAAGAATAGAACTACCATATGACCCAACAATCCCACTAGTGGGCATATATCCTGAGAAAAGCGTAACTGAAAGAGACACATGCACCTCAATGTTCATTCCAACACTTTTTACAATCGCTAGGACATGGAAGCATCCTAGATGTCCATTAACAGATGAATGGTTACGGAAATTATGGTACATAAATAAATATGTTTTAAAAGACCTTTTCTGAGGATAAAGCCTAATGCATCAATAATGAATGATAAACATAACTGATCAATGTGTCACTTATCAGAAAAACTGGGACTTACCATGTAGCTCAGCCCGTAAAGAATCTGCCTGCAGTGCAGGAGACTCTGGTTCAATTTCTGGGTCAGGAAGATCTGCTGGAGAAGGGATAGGCTACCCACTCCAGTAATCTTGGGCTTCCCTAGTAGCTCAGCTGGTAGAGACTTGGGTTCAATCCCTGGGTTGGGAAGATCCCCTGGAGAAGGGAACAGCTACCCACTCCAGTATTCTGGCCTGGAGAATTCCGTGGACTGTATAGTCCATGGGGTCACAGTCAGACACAACTGAGCGACTTTCACTTAGCTATCAGAAAAACTGGCATTAATATTTTAACAGATGGTAGAACATTTTGGAGTATAAGGGCCAACCATCAGATTTCTCAAGATAGTTACTGAGAGGGTACAGGTTTTGCTGTTTTGGCTGACAGTAATTTGGGGAGGTCCTAACATCAGTGCATGTCATGTATCACAAAACCAAAAGAGCTCTTGGAAGACATCTGATTCTTTTTTAAGGGAAAAAGAAGTATCTGTTTTGGTAGTAAAGGCAGAATGGAATCAACACTCTTTCCAGATTAGAAAGTACTCTCAATGCCTTTAAATCCCCAAGCTAACAAAACCAGAGTAGTATGCACACGGTGTTTCCCAGCTATATCCAACCCTGTGTGCCTGCTCAGTCACTTCAGCTGTGCTGGATTCTTTGCAACCCCGTGGACTGAAACCCGCCAGGCTCCTCTTGTCTATGGGGTTTCCCAGGCAAGAATACTAGAGTGGGGTGCCATTTTCTTCTTCAGGGGACCTTTTCCACCCAGGGATCGAACCTGTGTCTCTTGCATTAGCAGGCAGATTCTTTACCATTGTGTCACCAGGCATGCCCCTACATCTAACCCTAAGTATTACGATTTCAAGCATCTCTGAGATGGTTCAACAACATAACTACCTGCATTGATGTAGGGATGGAAAACGGAATGAGACTACTCTCAAAGTTGTTCTTTGTAAGAAAAATTTGTCTTCTGAAATAAACAATAAAAGGTTTCAATTAGGAAAAATTCACCCAAGCAAAGAAAAAAAAGACAATGTCAGGCATTTTTAAAAATGTTCCATTCAAATAAAATTCCTTTTTTAACAAGGAACCAGAGATTTATTTATCTGTCTACCTACCATTATCTATCATTGTCTATTTAGCTATTGCTCATCTATTTATTTTTGCATGACTAAACCTCTATAGCATGGCTATTTGACTTCTTGAAATAACATTAGTTGAAAAGTGTGACTGCATCAAAAATAAAATTATATGAAATGTACATTAAGTCTCAGCTTGTTTTGCTGAGGATGAACTTCAGGTTTGTTCTTTATTTCACTCTCATCCCACTAAAGTAAAGGCTTTCGTATCAGGAATGTGACAGAAAAAAAGAAACAGCATGTTCCCTTAGTCTGGTAACTATTAAGAGGCCAAAGGCCATGCATGAACATGGTATATTGTTTCCTTATCCAGATCTCTTTCTCTTGCTCCTCTCTGGAAGAATGTTATGGCTTTAAACAGAGAGGAGTAACTGAGTTAATTCCTGTGTATTTTAAAGTTTCTCTTTCTACTGTGAATGGTGCTCTTCATAACTGCCTTATATCAAGCTTCTGTGACAAGCTGTACTGTAATTATTTTAGTTATCTTTTCACCTCTTTCTCTCCAGTTGGACCCCAACTGTGGACTCCCTATAGGCTAGCATCTAGCAACAGAGGACTGAACTGTTTTTTTCTTAACGTTTGTGTAATCAAAGAACAAGGGTGAATGTAATGGTTTGATAACAAGAAAGGAACGATATCTTACCCTAGATACAGGGCTAGGGTTTTCTTACAAGGATGCTTAATCAAGTGAGTTTTCCCGGATGAAAAATACAGGCGGTCCTAGAAAGAGAATCACAAATTTTTAATCCCTATCAATCCTAATAAATACCCGATGAAAACAGTTCCCTAGTGGGCAACTTCAAATTCAGTAAAGACACTTAGCCCTCGTTCTGTCTGAAAGTGAAAGAAGGTGAAACTCGCCCAGTGCTGTGTTCTGTCTACTTCATCTCAATTATTAATAGCTTTTTAGTGACATGGGAGAGGTTATTGCCTACTTCAAAAGGCAATAGTAAGGATTAGATAAAGTAATATTTTATGCTGCCTACAACACTGACACCCAAGAAATACTAGGAAATACTCCTTCTGATCCAGCAATAAAAGTGAAGAATGAATGTTAACTATGGAGCCATGTGTGTTCTTGGTCAGTTGCTTCAGTCATGTCTAGACTCTTTGCAACTACGTGGACTGTGGCCCACCAGGCTCCTCTGTCCATGGGGATTCTCCAGGCAAGAATACAGGAGTGGGTTGCCATGCCCTCCTCCAGGGGAGCTTCCCCACCCAGGGATCGAACCCAAGTCTCCTACATTGCAGGCGGATTCTTTACCCACTTAGCCACCTGGGAAGCCCATGGAGCCACATAAGGTGTTAGTTGCTTAGTCGTGTCTGTTTGCAACTCATGGAATGAAGCTCCTCTGTCCATGGAATTCTCCAGGGAAGAATATTGGAGTGGATTGCCAGACACATACCCCTTGTCTTTTCTCTTCGACAGGAAACAGCTTTCCTGTCCTCAACGTACGAATACTAGAGGTGAGACAAGAAAATACCTGTCAGTATTTATTCAGTATTCAGTGTGACTCCTACCAGGTTTCCTCTGGGTTAATGGTGCAGTACCAGTTCTTGAAGCTTGTAGGATTATGGGAGCCCCTGGAGAATCTGATGAAACAGTGAGCCTTCCTCACCTGGAAAGAGACTTATTCATAGGCAAGAATGGAGACATAATTCCTTAGAGCTCATCAAGGGTCATTTGCAGACTGACTCCAGATTAGGAATACTTACTCCTAGATTTTGAGGGGGTGGTTTTTGGCTAGGGGGATGGGAAGTTGTTGGTGGCTGGGAGAATGTTGGTCCAGTTTACAGCAGATAGAGTAAACTGGGACTTCCCTGGTGGTCCAGTGGTTAGAAGTCTGCCTGCCAGTGCAGAGGATGGGGGTTTGATCCCTGGGTCGGGAAGATTCCACATGCCAGGGAGCAGCTAAGCCCATGTACCGCAGCTCCTGAGCCCGTGCTCTGGAGTCTGTGCACATCAGTGAAGAGCAGCCCCCACTCTCAGTAACTAGAGAAAACCCACTTGCAGCAACGAAGATCCAGCACAGCCAAAAATTAAAAAAAAAAAAAGATTCCGCCATCTACAGCAGGTTCTGTCTTGCCTGTGAGTTAGAAGCACATGAAGGTCCTGATCAACTGTAGATTGCTGGGCTCCACTGCAGAGTCTCAGCAGATTCAAGGATCTGCCGTTCTAACAAATCCCCAGGTAACGCTGATGCTACTGTCTCAGGACTGCACTTTGAGAACCAGTGTGGGGAAATGGGAGGATTGGATGGTACCAGTCTTTGCAGACTTTGAGACACATCCAGCTAGCAAGTTTTACCAGAAAGTCCTACTCCCCACTGCCCTATTAAAAGCAATTGTGTCTTTTTAATTTTACTGCGTATGTTTTCGCTTCTATAAAGTAAGGTTAAGAAATCACTCTGCTATGAAATTGGTTGCAGTGATCAAATGGGAGTATGTACCAGAAATACATTCTCTACTTCATCGTTAAACAGGGCCCTCTGAATGTACAGCTTATTACTGGCAGGAGTTCCCTGAGGGTTGAAACTGGGCTTTAGCATCTGTCCAGTGCCTGTGGCATCTCATGTATGATATTCACTAATCTAACATTTACTGAAATGAAAACATTTTGGGCAAGGAGTGAATCAGAGAAACAGTCAATGCCCCATGGAGTTAATATCTTAGTGACAGCAACAAACAAGAAAAAATAAGTGTAACAGAAGTTAGTGATTTATAGGAAGCAGCAGCTACAGGGGAGAAGTGCAGGGAAGTGAAGTCACTCAGTCCTGTCTGACTTTTTTGCAACCGCATGGACTGTAGTCTACCATGCTCCTCCGTCCATGGGATTTTCCAGGCAAGAGTACTGGAGTGGGTTGCCATTTCCTTCTCCAGGGGATCTTTACGACCCAGGGATAGAATCCGGGTCTCCCGAATTGTAGGCAGATGCTTTACCACCTGCGCCACCAGGAAAGTCTATAGGGGAGAGGGGGTCTTTAAATAAAGCAGTGTACTATTTAAGTCGGTATCTGAATGAAGAAGTCAAGGAGAAAATCTGGAAGCAAAGCGTCCCAGGCAGAGGGAGAAGCAGGCGCCGAGTCTCCCCTGTTCCTCAAGGGACCAGTGGCTGGGAGCAGTGATTCAGGGGTGGGCAGGGGCGACATCAGTGGTTGTCACATCCCCAGGGGACCCTTGGTGATGCCTAGACACACATGATTGACTGTCAAGTCTGGGGAACGAGGTACTATTGGCATTGAGTGGATGGAGGCCAGGGACGCTGCTCAACATCCTACAATGTAAAAGACGGTCCCACCCCAGAGAGTGAACTGGCCTTAGATGTCAGCAGCGCTGTTGAGGAACCCTGGGCCAGACCATGCGAGGAAATCAAGGCTGCACAAGGAAACTGGTTTTTATGCTGGGTGCCACAGGGAAGGGGAATTACAAGGTCAGATTCGTTTACAAACAGCTTCTTAGGCTGCCAGGCACAGCCCAGGGTAGTGATGGCGGAGGTGGCTTGAAGGCATCGGAATCAGGCTAAAGTCTTTAAGTGGCAATGGGAGGACTTGGTGATGGGCTGGAAGGCAAAAGGTGGAAGAGAAGAGTGGGTATCAAGTAAATTGGGAATCCTCAATGAGGTTGGGGAGCGGAGCATCTTTCCTAGTTTGCGCCCAGAGATGAACCTCCCCCATCCCCGACCCCTGGCAGTACCCCAGGCCCGGAAGGGCAGCCCCACCGGCACAGCGGCTGAGCTTTGACCAGCGGGCAGAACCGAAAGGTGGTCGCTACCACCAGCATTAACACCAGCATCTCGCTCCTGCGTCGCCTCCAGTACGCAGGCTCAACTGCCGCGGGGAGCCTTTTCACAGTCTGGGCATGCGCACCTTGCTCCCCGGGAAGCCCCCCCCTGCCCCCCTCCCC